>VDFB02281712.1:0-22339 GCA_007258455.2 Sequoia sempervirens
CTTGCATCTTTATGTCATTTACATAATAATCTACTACTCCCTAAGTTGCACTTAAGGGGGGGTGTTGGTGTAAATATAGTCTTGTACCTAGTTCATTCATTACTAGGGGATTTATTTACACATGTTAAGTTTACTTAGGTCCTAAGAAGGAATCTTTTTAGAAGGTGTTAGTTGTCATTAGTTGTTATCTTATCCTTTGACAACTACTACATGTGAACCTAGGTAAGTGTGATTAGTTGTCTCATGTCATATGATTAAGACACTTGTCATAATCCTATGACATCTTGCATCTCACCTCGGCTATATAACCAAGGGGTCTCTCATTGTACATATCAACACACCATATCATAGAATCATATTGACAAGAATACAGTTTATTCTTGTCATATTCATCTCTCTTTTGTGCTTTCCATTTGGTCTCAAGGTCTTGGCAGTCATAGCCAATTCTAACACCATCTTTCCTCTTGGCCCATGCATTATATTTGGTCCTCACCTCCCTCTTTCCTCCTAACTCTTCTTAAGGCTCTAATTCTACCATCAAATTCATCACTCTCTTCTTCTTGATGATGGATCACTGAGTGTGATTTGGAACGTTAATTAGAAAAAAATATACATAGTTGAAACCAAAAACACTCATACTATTCTTCATAGACCATGGAAAAATTATCCTTACTAATTACAATAATATTAAATAATTAATATTATATTATTAAAATAAAGATTATTATTCTAATATTATAATGCTATTATTATGATCAAAATATTTATACTGTTATTCGATAAATGATAACCTAAACACTTATTTATAAAAAATCTAATAATATAAGATTATTATATAAGAATTTTTTTTTTATTATTATATTGTATATAATATTATTATATTATAAGGTCCTCTAATACTTTCAAAAGATGGGAACCCTAATCTAAATGATCCCAAAAACAATTTAACATATAATAAAATATTAACCATAAAATTTAAGCTTTAAAGCAAAATGTCCCAGTTAATAATTAGTGTAAGATAAATACAATTACAGGCCACAAAATTTAAAAAGCACGAAATAAAGAAAGAAATAGAAAGATTAATATATGTAGGATGATCTGCTTTTCGTGTGAATACATGTGATGAAATTGCAACCGGTTTTTTTTTCAATTTTACTTATGTTTGACTAGACTATGCAGTCCCACAAACTATATTTTATTATAAATTACACCTCTAATTTCATTTTTTATCAATACATAAATCTATGAAATGCTTCCCAAAAAAAATGTAAAATGTAGATTTAATAAACCGTAATTTCCTCGACCGTCCCATAAAAATTCCCATTGTGTATATTTGCTGGTTTCTGTCTAGAAAAACACGTAAGCTCCAAAATAATATACTGTTATTGCGTACAAGTCAACAAGTACAGTTGTAGATGCGTGACAAAAACATTAGAAAACAAGATAATCGACGTGTAACCTCCATTATCAATACAACCCAAAGATTAGTCAATGCAAGCTTCATTACCTCTCTTCACCTACTACGTCTTCTTGACAAATCGTCGTCTGCAACTCAACAACTATGGAGGTTAAAACAGAGTCCAGAAATCATCTCTTGTACAAAGAGCAACTCAATAACTATGAATGCATCGAGACACACTCCTTAACAATGTTCTTAAAGTATATAATTCACTTACCAATTGCACATTGATCATGTCATACTTAATGCAGTGGAAAAACAAAATCAACGCCAACTGTAACTCTTGTTTGATTACAATATATCCAGGAACCGGGAAGAAAGATATTTAACAAAGCCGGTCGCTATTAAATAGATGTTGATTTAAATAGTAAAGCAGTCCAGCTAAGAAGTTTGAAAAAATGCAACAGACTCTTGCGAGGAAAAGAGGATTCATGTCGGTGCCAAATTGAAGCCCACTTGAACGAGATAGGCCCTCATCTTGCGCTATATAAAGAGGAAGCTTACATTCCATTCATCATGGCTTCCAGCCAAACAATGGAGCAGAATTCTCCCATGGCGCTCTTCATTCTCTCATTGTTTTGTTTGTTGGCCTCCGTAGCTCAAGCAAATTATTATTACAAATCCCCTCCTCCACCATCTCCTTCTCCACCACCTCCCTATCACTACAAATCTCCTCCACCTCCCTCTCCTTCTCCTCCACCACCATTTGCATCTCCTCCACCCCCATATCATTATAACTCCCCTCCACCACCATCTCACTCTCCACCACCTCCCTATCACTATAAATCTCCTCCTCCCCCCTCTCCATCTCCCCCTCCACCATATCACTATTCTTCTCCCCCACCACCTTCTCCGTCCCCTCCACCTCCATACCACTACAAGTCTCCCCCACCACCATCTCCTTCTCCACCACCTCCCTACCATTATAAATCTCCTCCTCCCCCCTCTCCATCTCCACCACCCCCATATCACTACAAGTCCCCCCCACCACCTTCTCCATCCCCTCCACTTCCATATCACTACAAATCCCCACCACCACCATCTCCTTCTCCACCACCTCCTTATCACTCTAAATCTCCTCCATATCACTACAAGTCTCCCCCACCACCATCTCCTTCTCCACCACCTCCCTACCACTATAAATCTCCACCTCCCCCCTCTCCATCTCCCCCTCCACCATATCACTATTCCTCTCCCCCACCACCTTCTCCATCCCCTCCCCCTCCATATCATTACAAGTCTCCCCCACCACCATCGCGATCACCTCCTCCACCATACCATTACAAATCTCCACCTCCACCACCTCCAATCTACAAGTACAAATCTCCTCCACCTCCAACTTACAAATACAAATCTCCTCCACCCCCTGCAAAATCGCCACCACCTCCCCCTCCAGTCTACAAGTACAAATCTCCACCTCCTCCCGTTTACAAGTACAAATCCCCCCCTCCTCCTCCCCCTGTCTACAAATATAAATCACCTCCTCCGCCAGTGTATAAGTACACTTCTCCTCCTCCGCCTCATTATTAAGGAGCTTATGCATCAATAAGGTGACAAACATTTCTGATTTTCTTTGTAACTCGTTTATAATCTGGTTGCAAGAATTGGTTGTAAACACTGGAAATAGCAGTCCATAGTTTACAAATCAGCCACTAACTCCATTTATTAACTAATATGTTTTTTATTGGGTTTGTGATACATTTGCAGGTACAGAATGTCGTATGCTTGCTTCCAAACAAGATGGGCAGATGGTGTACCTACTCATATATTTATATATTTGCAGTGAGCTTCTGGAAGTTATTGAATTCAGCAATCAAAAGTTCAAAATGTTGTACGAGAGCTTTAATTTCTATGTTGTTTTCCAAGTTGGATTATCGGAAAGATTCAATTCAACCTGAAAGCCAAATTAGCAATAAGCAAGTAATCAGAGCCAGTGGAGCAATACATCCGCCTCAACTTATCGGATTGCTCAGTAATGTGGTGGTTATCTGCCTAATAAGGCTCTGATGTGTGTCACATTTCCAGAAAATAAAATAAAATGTATTGCATTACCTTAAAAGAGATTCGATTTTAAATAACAATATTTAATGGTGAATGCACTAATCTATATTTAAATAACTACGTTTAATGGTGCCTTTTGTTGAATATGCACTTATTTAAGGTTAAAAATTTGGCCAAAACAACAATCTCAGACCAAGCTTGCAATTTCAATATTTTTTTATTTTTTTGAGGGGGTGCAGGGCGGGGGGCATATCTTTTACGTAGGTGTAGAAAGGGATCTAAATAAGTAAAAAAATAATAAAGAACACGCTTCACACCCTGAAAATCCAGGGTGTTCCCACAGGAGGCAGGCGATAATGAGCCTTAAAGAATGGGAACACGTTACAGTTTTACGGACTGTTTGACAATAAACAATATTTGTGTTTTCTAAATTAATGAAATCAAAGACAGGATGCCATTTGCCGACGGGCTCTTACTTTTCTAATTTATTTTACCTAGGGGAATTATTTTACCCATTTTTTTTTTATTAAATGAAGCTGAGAAGAATTATTTTACCTTGTTCCTTGCCCAACAGATTTGAATGTTTTAGTTTAATTTGTTTCAAAATATGGCAATTTAATTATTTGCACACCCTACGCCAAAAAACTTTTTGATAATGAAAGAAGAATCGATACAAGTTCAGAAATCTATAGCTAAGTAAACTAAGAAAATAAAAAGCTGTTAAGTTGTAATATCCAACAGGCTTAGCAGAGTTCACATGAGACCAATACAAAACAGACCTAAAAACAGTCCAACAAAGAGGTCCAATTGAAAACAAACTGAGCTGGCCAAGACAAGCCAAACTGTGGTGAATTAAGAGAATTAGCAGTGTGTATTGAAGTGAGCTTCCTGTCTTCCCTGGATGCTTGAGCAATCTCCATGTATGTTCATGGTAGAAGCAACAGCAAATGAATCTGACTGATCTCAACAAAATCATTGACTGAAGAGTAAGCAATCAGCTCATGCGCCATGTTCATGATAGAAAGAGCAAAGACACAAATAAAATAAAAAACAGAATGCTACAGCAGAAACCCAACTTTTATTCATTAACTTATTTCATCCAAAAAGCTACAGCAGGAGGATTAAATAGATACAAAGTAGCAAAGACAATAGCAACTTCTAACCGAACAGCAAATTATGGAGGAATCAACACAGCAGATTGATTGGGCTGATTTTAAGAGAAACAGTAGAAACTGCCGGAAACCACCGATTACGGAAACAACAGAGGGAGAAATTAGAAGTTTCCTTCCAACACTCCCCCTTAATTTTGACCTCAACAACTCCCAAATTTTGTCTTAGATATTCAAAGCTATCCTTTGGTAATGCCTTGGTAAAAATGTTTGCCAGCTGATCTTCAGATCTACAAAATTCAACACAAATTTCATCATTGTTGACCAATTCCCTGATGAAATGGTACCTTGTATCAATATGCTTGCTCCTTTTGTGAAATACATGATTCTTGGACAATGCAATGGCTGACCTGTTATCACAAAGGATTGGTGTTGGTTCATCTTGATTATGCAACAAATCTGACAAAATTCGACACATCCAAATTGCTTGACATGTTGCAGCAGTTGCAGCTACATATTTTGTTTCGGTTGAATAAATTGTCACTATAGGTTGCTTCTTTGGTTCCCATGAGACAACTCCCGATCTAGTATGAAATATATGTCCTGATATACTTTTCCTGTCATCTATGTTACCTGCAAAATCACTATCAATATAACCAATCAAATCAAAACTGTTAGTTTTGGAATATAGAATTCCACATCATGTTGTTCCTACAACATATCTGAGTATTCTCTTCCCAAATTTCCAGTAAGAATTCTAAGGTGAATCCATGAACCTTGAGATCAAACTTACACCATACATGATATTAGGCCTTGTAGCTGTAAGATACATTAAACTACCAACAAGCTTTTAAAATCTGGTTGGATCAACATTTGACCCCTTATCCTCTTTGCTCAACTTTGTTCTTATGACAACTGGAGTTGGTGCGGGATTACAATTCAACATTTTAAATCTCCTTAATACATCCTTGGCATATTTGGACTGACAAATAAAAATTCCCTTATCTGTTTGAACAACTTCAATACCCAAAAAGTATCTCATCAAGCCCAAATCTATCATTTCAAACTCTTTCATCATATCTGACTTAAACATGTCCACAAACAAATTTCCAGTGAAAATAAAATCATCAACATAAATACATACAATCAAAATTTGACCTTCATCATTAGTCTTTATATACAATGTAGGCTCACTATTGTTTCTTTTGAATCCATTACTTATCAAATATGAATCAATTCTACTATACCAAGGCCTGGGTGCCTGTTTCAATCCATAAAGTGCCCTTTTTAATTTATAAACCTTATTTTCATGACCATGAACTTCATAACTAGGGGATTGTAAAGCATTAACCTCTTCATCAAGAAAATCATTTAAGAAAGTTGATTTCACATCCATTTGAAACACATTCCAATTATTATGTGCAGCTATTGCTAGAACAGTTATAATTGTGTCTAACCTTGCAACTGGAGCAAAAGTTTCATTATAGTCAATCCTATACTGTTGTGAAAACCATTTTGCAACTAATCTTGCTTTATGTTTTACAGTTTGACCTTTTGCATTAAATTTAGTTTTATAGACCCTTTTAACTCCTATGCAATCTTTACCTTTAGGTAAATCTACTAACTCCCATGTTTTATTTCTTTCAATAGAGTCTATTTCTTCATCCATTGCCTTAATCCAATTATCATCTTTTATTGCTTCTTCAAAATAAACAAGATCACTAGCAAATAAAGCAAAATTTGAATTCACAATTTCATCTCCTTTATCATATATTTCTTTTAAGCTTTTTTCTTTTCTTTGCTTTGTACCTTTTTCTTAATGAAGCAAGTGTTGGATCTAATTCATCACTTAAATTTGAATTTGGATTAGAAAGATTTGGATGGGATGATGATATACCTTGCACAATAGTTCTTGGTGGAGTACTTGGTGGTGTTTGACCACCTTGTTTTTCGGGTTCCTCCTCACTATCATGTATAGGTGCTCCACCTGTTACTATTTTGTCAACATTTGAATCCCATGATTCTTCTTCCTTAAATTCAACATCTCTACTAATGATCAATTTCTTTGTAATTGGATTATACAACCGGTAAGCTTTTGATTGCTCATCATAACCAATAAAAATGCATTTTTCACTCTTATCATCTAATTTCCTTCTTAATTCAGATGGCACTAGAGAATAAGCAACATAACCAAAGATTCTAAAATGATAGACAGTATTCTTCTTACCATTCCATGCTTCTTGGGGGATTTTATCTCTCACACTCTTTGTAGGACTCCTATTCAGAATGTACACTGCACATGCCACTGCTTTTGTCCACAAATCATTGGATAATTTTTTGGCCTTCATCATGCTCCTGGTCATATCAATTATAGTTATATTCTTCCTTTCAGCTACTCCATTCTATTGTGGTGTATATCTTGTTGTAAACTATTTCTTAATTCCATGATATCTACAAAAATCCAAAAATTCATTAGAACTGAACTCACCACCCCTATTAGATCTGAGTACCTTAATGTAGAATCCACTTTGTTTTTCTGTGAAAGCTTTAAACTCCTTGAATTTATCAAATGCTTCAGACTTTTTCTTGAGAAAGTATATCCATGTCTTCCTGCTGAAATCATTAATAAATGTTAGGAAATATAAATTGCCTCCTAAAGATGGAGCCTACATTGGCCCACATGTATCGGTGTGAACTAATTTTAATGGTGTCTTTTCTTTGTATGAACTTTTTACTAGAAAACTCTCTCTATGTTGTTTTGCTAAGATACAACTTTCACAAGTACTAGCTGGATGATCTATAACTGGTAAACCTCTCACCATATTTTTCTTTTGCAATTTATTAAATTCAAACCTCCAAAATGAAGGTGACCATACCTTAAATGCCAAAGCCAATTAGTACACTGTTTTGAAATTAATTTCCTCCTTTCCTTGCATACAATTAATTTGGAGGGGGAACATTATGTTTTGAGTCATTTTGACCCTTGCAATTAATATATCATTAGGATTTCTATCCAGAATTATGCATTCATCATTTTTAAAGTGAACTATGTACCATTTTTGCATCAGTTGACCAACACTCAACAAGTTATGTTTTAAACCAGGTACAAAGAAAATATCATCAATATGTCTTTTTTCACCATTCTTAGTCATGATATTAATGATTCATTTCCCAGTTATAGATACTCTACTGTCATTTCCCAATTTTACTTCTGATTTTATAGAATCATCCAAACTAGAAAATAATTCTTTGTTTTATGTCATATGGTTGCTACAACCACTATCTAAAAACCATAAATCATTAGAGCTTTCTTGAGCCACATTACAAGTTATGAGTAAACTTCCAGAATTATTACCAAATGCATCTGTGTAATTTTCCATTTTCTTATCCACTTCAGCTTGTTTGATTCTACATTCATTTGTAAAATGACCAAATTTCTTACAATAGTGACACTGTATGTGGGACTTATCATACCTTGATGCTTGAAACTGATTTCTTCCACATCCTCTGTTGCTGAAATTTTGATAGAATGAATTATTTTTGATAAAGGAAAAAATGGGTTTTACAGGGACCTAAAACCACCAAGTTTACAACAAAAGAAAGAGGACAAAAAAGTCTAGTGGAAAAAATAGGCTGCAAAAAAGAGAAATACCAGAAAAAGCAGTAGCCAACCACAAAAGACTAGGAAGGTCAATAAAAAAACCAGCCAAAACGCAAGCCAAAAAACTAGCAGCAACTAACACAAAGTCTTCA
The DNA here is from genome assembly GCA_007258455.2 of Sequoia sempervirens. Classification (NCBI taxonomy): domain Eukaryota; kingdom Viridiplantae; phylum Streptophyta; class Pinopsida; order Cupressales; family Cupressaceae; genus Sequoia; species Sequoia sempervirens. The sequence continues at coordinate 8,323 of VDFB02281712.1, forward strand.
AAACAGACTCAGTCTCTGCCTCCAGGTCTTGCATATCCTGAACACCCTTCTTGAATGTTTGAATCATCTGCGGCATAGGAGGTGCCTTCCTTTTAAAATTAGCCCTGGTTCTCTTTGAAATCCCAATGTCCTCTTCCTGGTTTTTATCTTTCACCTCTTCCAAGTCAACCACCAAGGATCCCTGTTGAGCTTTGTCCAATTTTTCAGTCATAGCGTTGATAATGATGGCATTATGTCTTGCCATCCTATTGTTTTGTTCAACAATTATCTTCACAGTATTTTTTATTTTTTCCAAATCTATTTCAATCCTTCTGTTCATGCCCACATTGTCCTGGATCTCTTTATTGGCACTGTGATCTTTACGCTCTTCATCCTTCTTGCTTAACACATAAATCTTATCTCTCATTTCTTCCAATTTACTCTAGAGAGCCCAATTTTTTATTTTTAGATCATTGATTTCATGAAAGACCCATTTCGACATTCTAAAATGGTCCGTTGCATTAATCCTAGCTATAACCAGGAAGTCAACAAAGGGTTCCCTATCAAGATTGAAGCAATTTTTTGCAGGGTCGAGGGCTCCAGGGGATCCAATTCTAACATCTCTATTCGACGATGGGACAGCAGAGGATGAATTACTATTAGCACCAGAATCCTTAAAGTCAGGAGAGTCTTCAGAATAAGAGACAAGGTTTTTGACAGTAGAGCTTCTAGGCTTAGAAGCAGGGCAGGCTTTAACAGACTGGGGATTATGGATTTGAGTTTTCTTGCCAGTCTGAACAAAGGGCGGACTTAGGACCATCCTCACCAGGCTTAAATTAGGAAAACTCCTCGAACAGCTAGGTTCAGTATGATCCTCCTCAGACTCTGGGGAAGCAACCAACTTAGCAGGGGTCGACATTTTTTGAAAATGTTCAAAAATTAACCTAATCAAACCAGTATACAAAATAGGATATCTTTTTGGGTTTTTCTTATGGTCATCCAGACTCTTTCTTAAGGAACAGAGAAGATAGTGGGGAAGAGAAACCTTGACCTTATAGTGAAAATGGTTGAGCAAGGAAAAATGATAGCTGTAGAACGAATTATTTTTGATATTGGGGAAAAAGGATTTTGAAGGGATCCGGAACCCTTTACAACCAAAAAGCCAAACTGCTTAAAACAGCCAAAAAGACCAGACTGCAGAAAAGACAGCCTGCAGTCAACAAAAGACTAGCTCCCAAACAAGCACCATTAGGTTTTACAATTCGAGTTTCACTTGTTGGAGTGAAGAGTCATATCGAAAGAAGGCCTAGAGGGTTTAGATTTTTTTCCAGTAATAGTAGTCCAGCCTTCTTCAACTTGTGTCACCTTAGCCTGCCAAGCTAGCCCAACAATTTCCTGAAGATGAAAATCCGCAGCCCTAGAGGTAACATCAAAGTTCACCTGAACAGGTGAGGAAAAGACCGGAGAGCCAATTGTTAGGAAGGCTTCTAAGAACCTTTTCTATCACCTTTTGATCAGATATATTTTCACCATGTATCTTCATTTGATTTACAATATTCATTACATTATTGAAAAATTGATCTATAGATTTTGATGAACTCATTTGAAGATTTTCAAAATTCCTCCTTAAAATCTGTAATTTTGCAACTTTTACTTTAGTTGTCCCATGGTATGAATTTTCTAAGATTTCCCAAGCTTACTTAGAACTAGTTGCATTAGAAATTCTAGAAAACAAAGTTTCATCCATTGCTTGTTGAATAAGAAACAAAGCTTTGGAATCTTTCTTTTTCTTTTCCTTAAGATCATCTTTTTGTGTCTATGTTAAAGTGGACAAATCTTGAGGTTCTACAAACCCATTTTGAACAAACTCCCACAAATCTTGTGAACAAAACAATGTCTTCATTTTTATTCCCCATGTATCATAATTTTTACCTATAAATATTGGAATTTGGGGCTGAATTAAATTACTACTAGATGCCATAATGTTATCTCCCCTTCCTGATCTACACTTATCTTATTTTCAAACAAAGCAATTTTAATTTATTCCCCTATATCAAATCCATAAAAGAGCTTCATGAAAATACTAGAAGATATAAATAACATCAATACTTAGCAGCTTCAACACTTTCAACAACTTCAACAATGATCAGAAATTTAGCTTCTCTCTATTAGCAGCTTTCAATCTTCTAAAATTATTTATCCCTGATCACCTAGCTCTGATACCAATTTGATAGAGAGAGTAAAGACACAAATTAAAAAAAAAAAAATAGAATGCTATCGCAGAAAACCAACTTTTATTCATTAACTTATTTCATCCAAAAAAATATAGCAGGAGGATTAAATAGATACAAACTAGCAAAGACAATAACAACTTCTAATCGAACAACAAATTATGGAGGAATCAACATAGCAAATTGATTGGGATGATTTTAAGAGAAATAGTAGAAATTGTCGGAAACCACCAATTACGAAAACAGTAGAGGGAGAAATTAGAAGTTTCCTTACAACAGTTCAAGAGCCAACCATTATCTTCATAAGCAATATCATTCACAAATTGGCTCCAAACTCGACTATGAGAAACTTGGAGTTGGTAATCAAAGGATCTAAGCTCCAAGTTTGCCAAAATAATTCCAGCCATTGTAAGAATGAATTGAAGCTATAATACATCATTATCCAATTAGCAGTAGAAAAAAATAGAAACAAAATACCAGAGATCTGAATCGTTGGAAGTGTCACTGCTAACCAATGGGGAAGATTCATAAGGGAAAAGGGGGAAAAAGATATTTCAAGGAGAGCTTAGTGTCTACAATAGATTCCTCAACATTATGATGTTAAGTATGAAGATTATGAAAACTATTACAAAGCTCAGAATTTAGGCCTCTAAAGGAGACGTAATGGGGGTTGCAATTAACCATATGTAAACTCATATTGAAACGTATGAGTTGTATCTCTCTATGGAGGTAGGATAATGGGTTAGACATCTAAAATCCCATATATGCTTAAGAAACACTTTTTTTAAGGTTTGGATGATGTGGTTATAAGCTTTGGAGGACCCTAGGGGAGTACTTTTTTTAGACCATTTGTAAGGGAAAAGAGCAAGGAGATTGGACAAGAGGGAAAGCCACAAATTGTTTAAAGTAATGATAGGACCATAAAGTATGTTTGATGAATTTAGTTTGAGCATAAAACAAATAAGATTGAGGGGGTGGATAAAAGTGAGACAATAGTCAATGGTAGATTTCACATGAAGGGCCCTCCAAGCAAGGAGTTGGGATTGTGAATCAAGCTTCGATTTTCAAGAGTTTGTTCCATTTAGATTGGCTAGAAAAATGAGCTACTAGAGGGAATTTAAGTGGGGAGAAATGATGAGAGGTGAGAGGAGTTTTCTATAGATTGTCTTGAGGAGGAAAGAATAGAGGTTGTGAGTGTTAGACCATTTCCAATCTTTGCAAAAGTAGTCGTGACTATGGATGGATAGAAGCCTATACAACTTGAAGGGACAAGTTTTTGAATACCCACAATCCTTTGTTTATCAAAAGAAAACAAATTGTGTAGGAGTTTGAGAAGTCACCAAGGCTTGCAACTGAAGCTTGAAGAGTCCCAAAGGTAAATGTTTGAATTCTCTTTTTGAAAAATGTTTTCCATGGCGTTGTTTGATAGACCCCAAGTGTTTGTTTTCCAATTGGATAAGTCTATTTCGCCAAATGGAAGAACAAGCAACACACAGGACATTCTTAAGAGATTATTCATACCAAATTAGTTTTCTAGAAGTGATTTGTGAAGCCTTCCAAATAGATTAAAAGGAGGGCATAATGAGTTTATCTCACCAATTAATTGAGTCCCAGAAGACTCCCATAGTAGCAATATGAATGTAATGTCTAACTAAGGCTTTTAGGGAGAATTTCCTTCCATGACCCTCACCAACCATTTAGTCATGAGGCAAATTCCTTGTATGAAAGAGTCTATGATACCCAACCCACCTTTATCTTTCGGTTGAATACAATGCAGCTAAGAAGTAATAGGGAAACCTTTTTTATTGCCCCACTTGGCCTATATGAAGTTTGTCATCAACAAGGTAAGTTGGTTGTAACATGTTTTGGAAGGAATCCAACAAGAAAAAATATAAACATGGCTAGCAAGAAGGATCTTGTTCGCTATCTAGATATGATCAACCATTGAAAAGAAATGGTTAAAAAAATACAAATTTGTTTTATCATGATCATAACCAGCTCCACATTTCCTTTAGAGAAACTCCATTGCCAAAGGGGGTTCAAATGAATCTTATAATAGACACATGTTTAATTTATCTCCATTCATTTGGAATCCAAGAAGGGTGAGTGTTACACCGAGTCATGAAGAATTAATTTTTGTACATGGTCAATTTAGAGCTTGAAATAATGCAAAATAGGTCTAAAATATCTAAAGCATGTGAACATTAATTTTGAAGATGATTTTTAAATGAAAAGCATACTATCATTAAAAATATGTGAATTTTGAGCAATGGAGCTTCCTTGAGAGAGTTTCCTTTCACGAGTTTGGAAGAAAGAGCATGCTAAAAGAGGTATTTGAGAGAATCCATAGAAAGGACATCATAAAGGGGAGCAAGCGAGCAACCTTGACATATTGACTTCTGCAAATGAAATTGAGGGGAAGAAGAGCCATTGACCACAACTCTAGCATTAGTGTTCATTTTATGTTTATGATGAAGAAAATGAAAGAAGAATTTTGATCCTTTGTCCCCATATTTGATCCAATGAAGATGATCCTATATATTTGGGCTCCTTTATTTTTATAAGCTTTGAATTTCCTTAAGAGATATTCAAAAAGAGCCACTAATTGTTGGATGACATTGTTGGAGGGATTGATAGCAAGGAGAGATTGTTTTAGATGCAATTGACCTTTTAGAGACTTATCAATTCTTCTCCATTTAGTAGCAACTTTATGTCCATAACTTCATGAAGAAAATGAATGCAATAGGTGATGGTTCTTTCCCACCAAGATATCCAACATTCTTGTTGGGGCTTAGGTTTAGCTTTCTAAATAGCCAAGAGGTCATCAATACAATCACACTGCTTAAGGTGGGAGATATTAAGATTGAAGGGAAGTTCAATAGATAAGGATGATGAATTGGATATGGAAAGAGTGGCAATAGTAGGAAGGTGGTTTGAAAGAGTGGTTTAAAAAATTCCAATTGAACAGGAAGCCCCATGCTATATTGTAAATAATAGAATAAAAATCTGGTGAATTGTGCTTGATTGTAAAACGTTCCATGTATAAATGTTAAATTGGTAATGGAAAATTTAGTCAAGAACTCATACATGATGGTGAACTTTTAATGCTATTGGAAAATGCATTTTTAAATTAAAACATCCCTTCAAAATTATAAGTGAATTCTCATTACAAGCATGTAGGTTATTGTGGTAAAAATATTAATTAAAAATTCCTTATGAATAATTGGTGGTAAATTAACATGTATTTGATTGATAATTCATAAAATTAAATGACAATTTGGACCCTTATCAATTGCAATAAATTCACCAAATTCAAATTGATAGAATTGAAGTTTTTTCCAATAGGTAAGGATTCACTAAAAATCACCCTTGCAAAAGACTTACTAAACCACAATCTCAAAAACTATATCAAATGATGAACCACTACACCTTAGTTAATAAGCTATTCCTTATGTGTGTCAAAGTTCAAGAAGATGAAGACCATTTCACCTTAGTTTGAAATTTAGGTGTAAAACTTCTTAAATTTTTTTTGGAGGTTTCTCCAAGATTTGGGCCCTAGAATTAAAATTGTATAGGATAGACCTTGTAGTTTAGGCTTGTAGCTTAGAAATGTATATTATAATTTCAAATCAAAGTTGTAATTTAAGCTTTTAGTTAGCTTGGTCATTTTATCTTTAGCCTTTGGTTACCAAAACAACATCATGCAAGTATATTGAAAGTCCAAACTACCAATTAGCAAGTCCTTTTGACCTTAGGTTCTAGTCTACTCTATGCAACTTTGGCTTTAGGGTTGGGTGACACCAAGTATTGGAATAGAGCACTATACCAGTCAAACTTTGGAGTCTAATATGCATAATGCACATTGCACTTTATAATATAATTAACAAATTACTAATGGGAGAAATATCATAGCATCTCTAAACAAGTTGAAGGTTCAAAAATTCAAACTTCAATCTCTAAACAACCTCATGCATTTTATACTTTGGAATCCAAAATATAGTTTTCACACTTGTAGAGAGCTTAGAAAAGTACAATCCCTTGTCCCAAACAACATCATGCATTTTAGACTTCAAACCTACACACTAATAAATGTACACAACAAGGTCAAAACCTTACTCCCTTGCAACTTTGGTTTAGGATATGATGTGCAAAATACAACTTGAACTGTCACCAAGATTTCTACAAGGTAGCCATATCAAGCCTTTAGTTCATGGTTAATGCAACATAACTCCATTTTGTGTGTTGTATGAAAATAATCTAGAACATGTACTTGGGAATATGTGGGGCCTACATCAATTGAGCATGAGGTTCCCAAATCCAAAAAATGGTCCAAATCTAATACAACACGGTTCTCATTCTTACTCAAAGCAAGCTAGCAAGATGGTAGGATATATTTAAGAAAATTCCAATAAATGGAGGTGGAAACACCATCAAATGACCTTATCTTAATTAACCATGAGTATAGAGTCTACATTCTCCAATAAATCCTTGAGAATGCTAGACTAAAATAAGTATGAACGTATACTTAGGACTATTGTTTCCATTACAAAACAAGCACATTGTCTCTTTGGTGGTAGATTTTTTTCCTAAAAGTGTTTATCCACATACATTTTTTGTTGTTATGTTTTGTTGATATACACATCTTCACATTAATTTGATGGTTAATTCCATGGTACATTAATCAATTATTTATATTTTTTAGTGTTTGCATATACTTTCATTGTATTTGTTTACCATATTTCTCCACACTATGGACAGTTAAGTCTTTGAATTAGGGTCAAATTTACACCCACAAAAATAACTTACACTTCAAAACAAAAAAAGAACTTGCAACCTACACAATATAAATTTCTATTTCACCTAAGTTACATGTCTACTCTTTTAGCTATTTAAAATTATCACTAGTTACAAATACTTTTGGAGGATTGTCAATATGTAGTAAGGGGACATATGATCCTAGGTTAAACCCCAAAATTATGTGTAAAAATTTTAGCAATCAAGAAATTCCTTATAATGAATAAGCAAATTTGTTTTAGTGCATCAAACTTTAATGTTATAATATTGGTTACTCCTTGATTGCATCTAGGATTAGAGGGGATGATTTAATGTTCTAGGATATGAAATAAATCCAAATGAATGTCTTTAAATACAAGCACATTGCATGATCAGATTATGCAAACATGTTTGCGGTTGGCTCACAACAGTTAGAAGAATGGACACGATTTGTCTAACATTGAAATTAAATTATAATTTTCCAAATGTCAAATCCACGACTATAGGGTCTACCTTGTATCCACAAAAATGATTTGAGACATGGAAATTGTCAAACAAATGTATTGAGGTAAGTATACGAATGAGAACATTTAATGCATGATTTAAGTGAATGCGTAGAAATATGTGCATGTGTGGATAAAGTGCAAGTAAATGCATGAGAATGTGTATTTATGAGAATACATAGAAAAATGAAATTAACTTCCCACAAGATTGTGTTATTTATTAATATGCATGAAAATTAAAACTTTCAATGCAAAACTAAATGAGAACCGCATCTTAAAACAAATTAAATTTAAAATTTAAAAACTAACTGCGTTATGCCGAATAAACGATTTTAAATGTAAAGGGAAAGAGCGAGCTCGTTGGCGTCATGTCTTTAATTTAGAAAACACATATGATGTTTATGGTCAAACAGTCCGTACCACTGTTGTGTGCTTCGATTCTTTTAAAGCTTATTATCGCCTGCCTCATGTGGGAACACCCTGGAACACCGGCCTGGATTTTCAGGGTGTGCAGTGTGTGCTTTACGTTTTTTTACGTTTTTTAGACCCTTTTTTAAACCTAACACTCTCCAAAAATATTTGTTGAAATTGCAAGCCTGTCTCAGATTGTTGTTTTGGCTGTGTTTTCAACCCTAAATAAATATTTATTCAACAAAAGGCACCATTAATATAGTTAATTGAAATATGGATCACTGCATTCTCCATTAAATATTTTTATTTAAAATCGAATGGCGTTTAAGAAAATGCAATACGTTTTATTTTATTTTCTGAAAATGCGACACACATCAGAGCCTTATTAGGCAGATCACCGCCACATTACTGGGCAATCCGATGAATTGAGGCGGATTTATTGTTCCGCTGGCTCTGATTCTTCCTCACTACTAATTTCCCTTTCATGTTGAATTGAATCTTTCCGATAATCCAACTTGGAAACAACAAAGAAATTGACATTTTGGACTTTTGATCGTTGAACTCAACAACATTCAGAAGCTCGCTGCAAATCGTAAAAATATAAGTAGGTACGGCATCTGCGCACCTTGTTTCGAAAAAAGCAAACGACATTTTGTACCTGCGATTGTATCACAAAATGAAAAACATATTAGTTACAATAAATGGCATTAGTGGTTGATTTGCCGAAAGACCTTTCAGTCTAAAATGTGTAAACTATGAAGTGCAATTACAACCAATTCTTTCAGCCAGATTATAAACAAGTTTCAAAGAAAATAAGAAATTTTTGTCACCTTATTGATGCATAAGCTCCTTAATAATGAGGTGGTGGAGGAGAAGTGTACTTATACACTGGCGGAGGAGGTGATTTGTATTTGTAGACAGGGGGAGGAGGAGGGGGGGATTTGTACTTGTAAACGGGAGGAGGTGGAGATTTGTACTTGTAGACTGGAGGGGGAGGTGGTGGAGATTTTGCAGGGGGTGGAGGAGATTTGTATTTGTAAATTGGAGGTGGAGGAGACTTGTATTTGTAAATTGGGGATGGTGGAGGTGGAGATTTGTAATGGTATGGTGATGGAGATGGATAATGATATGGTGGAGGAGGTGATGGGGATGGTGGTGGGGGAGACTTGTACTGATATGGAGGGGGAGGTGATGGAGAAGGTGGAGGGGGAGAAGAATAGTGATATGGTGGAGGGGGGGATGGAGAGGGGGGAGGAGGAGATTTATAATGGTAGGGAGGAGGTGGAGAAGGAGATGGTGGTGGGGGAGATGGAGAGGGGGGAGGAGGAGATTTATAGTAGTAGGGAGGCGGTGGAGAAGGAGATGGTGGTGGGGGAGACTTATAGTGATAAGGGGGTGGGGGAGATGGAGAGGGGGGAGGAGGCGATTTATAGTGGTAAGGAGGTGGTGGAGAAGGAGATGGTGGGGGGGGAGACTTGTAGTGATATGGAGGGGGAGGGGATGGAGAAGGTGGTGGGGGAGAAGAGTAGTGATATGGTGGAGGGGGGGAGTGAGAGAGATGAGGAGGAGATTTATAATGATAAGGAGGTGGTGGAGAAGGAGATGGTGGTGGGGGTGATTTGTAGTGATATGGAGGTGGAGGGGATGGAGAAGGTGGTGGGGGAGAAGAATAGTGATATGGTGGAGGGGGAGAGGGAGAGGGGGGAGGAGGAGATTTATAGTGGTAGGGAGGTGGTGGAGAAGGAGATGGTGGTGGGGGAGAGTTATAATGATATGGGGGTGGAGGGAATGTAGTAGGTGGTGGAGGAGAAGAATAGTGATATGGTGGAGGGGGAGATGGAGAGGGGGGAGGAGGAGATTTATAGTGATAGGGAGGTGGTGGAGAATGAGATGGTGGTGGAGGAGACTTATAATGATATGGGGGTGGAGGAGATGAAAAAGGTGGTGAGGTGGAGGAGATTTGTAGTAGTAAGGAGGTGGTGGAAAAGGAGATGGTGGACGAGGAGACTTATATAAATATGGAGGGGGAGGGGATTTGTAATAATAATTTGCTTGAGCTACAGAGGCCATCAAACAAAACAATGAGAGAATGAGGAATGCCATTGGAGAATTCTGCTCCATTGTTTGGCTGGAAGCCATGATGAATTGAATGTAAGCGTCCTCTCTATATAGCACAAGACGAGTGCCTATGTCGTTCAAGTGGAGCTTGTTGGCACCGGCATGAATCAAACTTCTTAGCTGGACTGCTTTACTACGATAATCAACATTATTTAATAGCCGCCGGCTTTGTCAAATATCTTTCTCCGGGTTTTTGGACATGTTGTAATAATATGAGAGATACAGCCGGCGTTGATTTTTTTAGGTCTAAACCAGTCGTCCTAAATATGCATTAATTACATCTCACTCGCACTGCATTGAGTATCATATGATCAATGTGCATTCATAGTTGTTGAGTTGCTCTTTCTGTACTGTGTTTTAACCGTTATATTTGAAAGCCTTTTTTTATAGTAGTTAAAGTTGCATCGCTTGCAGACGACAGATTGAGATGAAAGTGTGGTAGGTGAATGGAAGATTGCAGTAACTAATCTTTTGGTTGTATTGATAATGGAGTTTACACGTCAGTTGTCTTGTTTTCTAATATTTTTGTCCCGCAGCGACAACTGTAGTTGTTGACTTATACGCACTAGATCTGTATTTCTTCCAGAGGCAATAACAATATATATTATTTTGGGGCTTTCGTTGTTTTCTAGACTTCATAGACAGAAGACTGCTAATATATTCAAAGGGAATTTTCTTGGGATGTTCGACGCAATTACGATTTACAGTAATTAAAATTAATTTTGTGATAAACACACATTACACTTTACAATTTTTCTGATAAGCAATTCATAGATTTATATTAATAAAAAAAAATCAGAGTATAAAAGTGAAATTTTATTATAGAATATAGCTTGTTGGAATGCACAGTCCACTCAAACATAAAGCAAAAAATAGATAGCAGTGTTTGCAATAAGCTATGCACATGTATTATCTATGTAATTAAGTTTGAAGATTTTTTTTTAATTTTATGTTCTTAATATTTATTTTAAAAATACTAAAATATAATTATAACAACAATTGTAATGATATTAGTATAAATAATAGTATAATGATATATTAATATAGATTATATTATAGTGGATGTGCAAATATGAATATACTAAGGGAAAGGGGTCCTGGTGAGTTATTAGTAGATATAGAAGTGAGTCTAAGTGGGGCCCCATCTGGGTGAGCTTAATATTCAATTGTGAAACCTTAATATCAATTGTTACAATTTGGTTTGTGTAAATTTCCCCCACCTGTGGCAAACATTAAATGTTGTAGGCACCAAGAATTAAATAGAAAGAAATGTTGTATATCGATTCAAAAATATTAAACAAATCTATGCCGCCCATTGGGCTTCACAGGCTAAGTAGACACTAGCTCTACCATTTCTGGAAACTTCTAATACCTCTGTAAAGGCATCATTGTAAAGCTTTTGGCAATGAATACAAATTGTGTGCAACAACACATTGGGTGGGATCGTTGTATTTCTTATGTGTTCGGTTCGGAGTTTTGTGTTACTATGTCTTCTTCTCCCCCCTTTCATATTCTACAATTGCAAAACACTTTTTATCCATAAAGTACACAAAGCGACAAATCATGTGATACCACATCTGACACACAATAATACATGACTTAGTGACCCACTATCGGTTTCACCCCCTTTTTTGGGCCATTTTGGATAGAGCAAAAGCATCTTGATCAACTGAAACCAATTTTATAAGCGGAGGACTTGTCAAAAAGCTATTGTGCTGGAATTTGAGTGATTTGAAATTTTACATAGAACTGAGAGCGCAAAGTTAATTGGCCCTATAGGCTCCCTCTCCTTAGTTCTACATCAATTTTAGCAACACAAAACAATAAGGTCTATAAATAGTAATTGGGTTTGATCTAAAAGCGGTCAATCAGATATTCAATGCTCTACCAATTCAATGAACTTTCAAATGTATGGTAATATATTAATATATGAATAATGAACTCCATTCATGAAACTCACAAATATTTTTTTAATTAATCTATGCTTAAAGATAAAGTAGCAACACCCTACCTCCCCACCTCTCATGAATTGAACTTGTTAGTGCTTTTAATAAACCAAATTGATCTCACTAGTTATCTAATTCAACAACAAATCAAATTCATAATCAAACTTCTATTGAGTTGTAATGGTTATTATTTCATGTTAAGTTTTTTCATTCTCATGCTCTAAATGTCGAGTGTTGTAAAGGAGTAGCCAGATTCTTGAAATATTCCATTTATTGAGCTATTATAGAATTCATCTGTTATTTGCAATGCATTTGGTCACTAGATGTGTAAATGTATAAGTACATTGTGGGATCACCTTCCCGGGTTTTGTAGAGCCCAAAGTATAGGAGGAAAGCATTGTTGCTTTCACTCGTTCATTGGCCAATCCCTCATGGTTATTGATAATTGAATCTGGATATTCTTAGATAACTGGTGAGATCAGTTTGACTTATTAAAAGACCAATAGTCAGTTTGAATAAATTTTACCCTCTTTTAGTGAAAAAATAAAAATGAACAAGCCTAGACCTGTTAGATGAAAAATGTGTTATTTAGAATGAGAAGGGAAACCTAATGATAATAGCCTCAAAAAAGTTGGAAAATGGCACTACCAATAAAGTCAACTAGAAGCTCTTCTACCTGGTCTGCAAGTTTGCAAGCTATATGAACTCAATATGATTCAAATTGAAGGAGATTCCGTAGTGTTGATGGATGCAAGGTCTTAATTTTTTAGTGTGTTTATGTGCACCTCACAGCCTAGCAATTTATTTGTTAACCCCAATGATTGAAATCGTCAATCGATATGCATTCTTAGAATTATGAAAACGTCTTTGGAAAGCAGAATCCCCAATTTCGATAATCTGTTTGAATGTAGATCGAATCCAAAGACCTTCTAGAAAGACTAACACAATTCTCTCCTCCGTAAGTTACGTGAGATCCCTTTGACCTTTTCAATGTTATTTATATAAACATATCCATTGTGGCTGCTCATCGTCCATACAAAACTATAAAATTGTATATTCGAACGTGAGATGCAAGCTGAACTCTTTATCTTTTTGTGCCATAATTCCTCCAAATCTTGATTGTTCGGGCCATCTTTAGCAGACAAAATAACTTAAATATTATAAAGCCAAATGGAAGAGCTGTCATTTATTCGATCCATTCCTTACGCGCAAAAGTAGTCTTGGAGATTTCAGATGTGTCAGAATAACATGCACACCGTTCTCTGCAACACTAATTTATTCCTCCTTTGCCCAAACTCAGATTGCAGAAACATTTGACTTTCATGAAGTTTGATTTGGGTGCATGATTGTCCACGTGGGAAGTGTTCGAAGAAAAAAAAGCCAAGTTAGGTGATGCATTTCAAGATGGGAAGCCCAGAGCTTGTCACTCTTTATACTTTAACCAACAACTCTGTATACGTAATCACGTGTAACGTGGTAAAACAGGCTCCCGTGCAGGTGTACGATGGGCCTCTTCCTATTCGAACTTGTGCTTATCTTAATGCAATTCAGAACACATTCTACAACTTGGACTGGAAATGTCATGTCTCGCTTCGTAAGACGTCAATTCACCCACTCAAGTCGCTCACCTAAACTGTAATTGTAAATTGTATTCATCCCTTCTAAAGTACAGACGAATTTTTCTTTTGAAAGTTTGTCCAAGTTCCCAGCAACTATATAACTCTCTTGATATGGGTGGATTTGGTCTTTGTACAGGAATTATTATGTTCTTTAAGGTTCAAAGTCTTGTCATTTATCTTGGGTGATCCTTTTGCCAAGTCAAATTGTTTCCCTATACTTGTACGTAATAAAACATTCAAATTGAGAACCTAAGATTTCATATTTAAAGCGCACCATAGAATAATAGTTATACATGATAAAAAAGACTAAAAATTGTATCTAATCACATTGTCAAGTAGTAGTTATAAGCATGAAATCATAATAAACAAACAATATGCATTGAAAAGAACAATTTAAAATACAATTACTCTAATTATACAAACCTTCGATTGGGCGC
>VDFB02281713.1:0-132310 GCA_007258455.2 Sequoia sempervirens
ATTGTTTGGCTGGAAGCCATGATGAATGGAATGTAAGTGTCCTCTCTATATAGCACAAGACGAATGCCTGTCTCGTTCAAGTGGGCCTCAATTTGGCACCGGCATGAATCAAACTTCTTAGCTGGACTGCACTACGAAAATCAACATTATTTAATAGCCGCCAGCTTTGTCAAATATCTTTCTCCGCGTTTTTGGACATGTTCTAATAATATGAGAGATACAGCCGGCGTTGATTTTTATTTTTTGTCTAAACCAGTCGTGCTAAATATGCATTTATTACATCTCACTTTCACTGCATTGAGTATCATATGATCAATGTGCATTCATAGTTGTTGAGTTGCTCTTTCTGGACTGTGTTTTAACCGTCATATTTGAAAGCCTTTTTTTATAGTGGTTAAAGTTGCATCCCTTGCAGACGACAGATTGGGATGAAAGCGTGGTAGGTAAATGGAGGGTTGCATTAACTAATCTTTGGGTTGTATTGATAAGGGAGTTTACACGTCAATTGTCTTGTTTTCTAATGTTTTTGTCCCGCAGCGACAACTGTAGTTGTTGACTTATACGCACTCGTTCTGTATTGCTTCCAGAGGCAATAACAATATATATTATTTTGGGGCTTTCGTTGTTTTCTAGACTTCATAGACAGAAGACTGCTAATATATTCAAAGGGAATTTTCTTGGGATGTTCGAGGCAATTACGATTTACAGTAATTAAAATTAATTTTGTGATAAACACACATTACACTTTACAATTTTTCTGATAAGCAATTCCTAGACTTGTATTAATAAAAAAATCAGACTATAAATGTGAAATTTTATTATAGAATATAGCTTGTTGGAATGCACAGTCCACTCAAAAATAAATCAAAAAATAGATAACAGTGTTTGCAATAAGCTATGCACATGTATTATCTATGTAATTATTTCTTAATTGTATGTATGTTACTTTTCTTACCTATCAAGTTTGATGATTTTTTTTTGTAATTTATTGATCTTAATATTTATTTAAAAAATATTAAAATATAATTATAATAACAATTGTAATGATATTAGTATAAATAGTAGTATAATGATATATTAATATAGATTATATTATAGTAGATGTGTAAATATGAATATACTAAGGGAAAGGGGTCCATAGTGAGTAGGGGTCCAATGGTAGATATAGAAGTGAGTCTAAGTGGGCCCCATACTGGGTAGGCTTAATATTCAATTGTGAAACACTTAATATCCAATTGTTGTTGGTTTGTGTAATTTCTACCACACTGGCAAACATTAAATGTTGTAGGCACCAAATTAAATGAAAGAAATGTTGTATGTCGATTCAAAAAATATTAAACAAATCTATATGCCCGCCCATTGAGCTTCCTGAGGCTTCTCGTGAACACTAGACTCTACCATTTTCTGGAAACTTCTAATACCTCTATAAAAGAGCATCATTGTAAAGCATTTTGGCAATGAATACAAATTGTGTGCAACAACACATTGGGTGGGATCGTTGTATTTCTTATGTGTTCGATTTTCAGAGTTTTTGTGTTACTATGTCTTCTTCTCCCCCCTTTCATATTCTACAATTGCAAAACACTTTTATCCATAAAGTACACAAACTGACAAATCATGTGATGCCACATCAGCACACCAATAATACATGACTTAGTGACCCACTATCGGTTTCACCTTTTTTTTGGGCCATTTTGGATACCTCGACAAAAAGCATGCTGATGTGGCTTTGAAACCAATTTTTATAAGCAGAGGACTTGTCAAAAAAGCTATTGTACAAATTTGAGAGTGATTTGAAATTTTCACATAAGACTTTGAGAAGCGCAAAGTTAGGGTGGCCCACTATAGGCTCCTCTCCCTTAGTTCTGTCAATTTTATAACAACACAAAACAATAAGGTCTATAAATAGTAATTGGGTTTGATCTAAAAGCAGTCAATTAGATATCCAATGCTATACCAATTCAATGAACTTTCAAATATATGCTAATATATTAATATATGAATAATGAACTCCATTCATGAAACTCAAATATTTTTCAATTAATCTATGCTTAAAGATAAAGTAGCAACACCCTACCTCCCCATCTCTCATTAATTGAACTTGTTGGTGTTTTTAATAAACAAAATTGATCTCACTAGTTATCTAGTTCAACAAAAAGTCAAATTCATAATCAAACTTCTATTGAGTTGTAATGGTTATTATTTCATGTTAAGTTTTTTCATTCTCATGTTCTAAATGTCGAGTGTTGTAAAGGAGTAGCCAGCTTCTTCAAATATTCAATTTATTGAGCTATTATATGAGAATTCATCTGTTATTTGCAATGCATTTGGTCACTAGATGTGTAAATGTATAAGTACATTGTGGGATCACCTTCCCGGGTTTTGTAGAGCCCAAAGTACGGGAGGAAAGCACTGTTGCTTTCACTCGTTCATTAGCCAATCCCTCATGGTTATTGATAATTGAATCTGGGATATTCATAGATAACTGGTGAGATCAGTTTGACTTATTAAAAAGACCAATAGTCAGTTTGAATAAATTTTTACCCCTCTTTTAGTGAAAAAAATAAAAAATGAATAAGCCTAAACCTGTTAGATGAAAGATGTGTCATTTAACATGAGAAGGAAAACCTAGTGATAATAGCCTCAAAGAAGTTGAAAAATGGCACTACAAATAAAGTCAACTAAAAGCTCTTCAACCTGTTCTGAAAGTAAGAAATCAATATGATTCAAATTGAAGGAAATTCAATAGTGTTGATGGATGCAACCTCTTCATTTTTTAGTGTTTGTGTGCACCTCACAGCCTAGCAATTTATTTGTTAACCCCCAATGATTGAAATCGTCAATCGATATGCATTCTTAGAATTATGAAAACGTCTTTTGAAAGCAGAATCCCCAATTTATAGTAATCTGTTTGAATGTAGATCAAATCCAAAGACCTTCTAGGAAGACTAATACAATTCTGTCCTCCGTAAGTTACGTGATCCCTTTGACCTTTTCAATTAACATATCCATGGTGGCTGTGCTCATCGTCCATACAAAAATAATAATAAAGAAATGTATATTCAGAAGTGAGGTGCAAGTTGAACTCTTTTATCTTTTTGTGCCATAATTCCTCCAAATCTTGATTGTTTGGGCCATCAATAGCAGACAAGATAACATAAATATTATAAACCCAAATGGAAGAGCTGTCATTTATTCGATCCATTCAATACGCGCAAAAGCAGTCTTGGAGATTTCTGGTGTGCCAGAATAACATGCACACCGTTTTCTGCAACACTAAAAACGGAAAACACAGAAACTCAGATTGCAGAAACATTTGACTTTCATGAAGTTTGATTTGGGTGCATGATTGTCCACGTGGGAAGTGTTCGAAGAAAACAAAGCCAAGTTAGGTGATGCATTTTCAAAGATGGGAAGCCCAGAGCTTGTCCACTCTTTATACTTTAACCAACAACTCTGTATACGTAATCACGTGTAACGTGGAGTGACAGTCCGTGCAGGTGTACGATGGGCCCTCTTCCTTCGAACTTGTGCTTATCTTAATGCAATTCAGAACGCATTCTACAACTTGGACTGGAAATGTCATGTCTCGCTTCGTAAGACGTCAATTCATCCACTCAAGTCGCTCACCTACACTGTAATTGTAAATTGTATTCATCCCTTCTAAAGTACAGACGAATTTTTCTTTTGAAAGTTTGTCCAAGTTCCCAACAACTATAACTCTCTTGATATGGGTGGATTAGGTCTTTGTACGGGAATTATTATGTTCTTTAAGTTCAAAAGTCTTGTCATTTATCTTGAGTGATCCTTTTACCAAATCAAATTGTTCCCTATCACCTTGCATGTCAAAACATTCAAATTGAGAACCTAAGATTTCATATTTAAAGCACACCATAGAACAATAGTTATACTTGATAAAAAAGACTAAAAATTGTATCTAATCACATTGTCAAGTAGTAGTTATAAGCATGAAATCATAATAAACAAACAATATGTATTGAAAAGAACAATTCAAAAAACAATTACTCTAATTCATGCAAACCTTCGATTGGGCGCTTAATGGATGTGCACATGATGTAGGTGCTCTCATTTTGCTAGCATAATGATGACATTCTTTGGATTATGAAATTAATAGCATGAGTTTGTATTGAGAATTGATGATGAAGAGGATGGGCTAACAATGCATTTATAGATTTTTAGAGATAAAAGTAAACCTATCCAAATTTGATCTTGGATCATAAGTCCAATCCATCATTGGTGGAGTTATTGTGGAGAAGTGACAATTATAAGTGATTTGATAATTATTTTATTTTTTAATCAAAATTGTGATTATTAATTGTAATGCCCCCTTCACACTAGCCACACCAAATTATTTAGCCTTATTTATTCCTAAAGGCTAGATGGAGAAATAAGGGAATATTGATTAAATTAATTATTTGTAAAGTTATCTCAATATTGCAAAATCATAAGATAGCTTTTATATTTAATTAATTTAATAAAGTGATCAAAATAAATATTAAATATATCATAAAGTCACTTGGAATAAAATAATATTCTTTTCTAGAAGCTTCTTGGAGGTGAATGAAAATTCTTTATAAGGAGCTCAATGCAAGTCATCTTCATCATTATTTGAGTTTTCTATCTTCATACTTGTTTGGTAAGGAGTTGAGTGCTTGCATTGCCCGAGGGTTTGAATACTCTAGGGTGTCGGTTTCGGTTGTGCAACATCAACCCTAGCTGGATTGGAGAGGGAGATACTTCAATCTTCCATTGGAGCTAAAATTTAATTGCCTTTGAACAATTTTTGGGTAAAAGGAGAAGTCAATTTGCATAGAAGCTTTCTCATATTTTTGGCAAGTCATTTTTAGTTTAAAGTTACATTTTTTGCTGCTTAGGAGTCGATTTTGTTGGATTTTAATCATCATCTTCATTTCAGTCATTGAGCGATTTCATAGAGCATTGGAAGGGAACGATTCTTAATAAATGAGGATGAATTACTATTTTTGTTTGACAGTGGTAGCTTCTACTCATTTGCTCATTAGATTTCCATATTGGGAGGCATATAAAATTTGAAATTGTTTGAGAAGTGATCGCTGGCCATAGAGAAGACAAGGTGCTTCATTTCCAAGCTTAGCCAGAATGATTGAAAGAAGAATCGAATCATTCTTGCTCAACAATTATTTCAGTCAAGTTGATACCAAGTTCCATCATTCATTATAATATTTCTCATTGTTTTGGAGTTACATCTTTGTCAAAATAGCATTGTAATTGTCTACCTCAACGATTATTTTGAATTCAATAGCATAGTTTTGTAATCAAATTTAGAACCTATCAAATTGCACTGGTCTCACATTCTAGTCTTCATTTGGCATTATATTCATCTCTTTTGAAGGTGTCTAGTTGTAGTAGCTTCAATCAATTGTAATAAGTTTGGAGGACAACATATTAGAAATATATTAGAGATTGGATTGCACACAAAGTGTTTGCTAACAATTCTATGGTCGGTAATAGCATGTTTGCATAAGTTTTTATCATTGCATTGGAAAATCTAGATATTGTAATTCCATTTTAGTCATTTATTATCACATATTAGAAGCCCTTAATAACTGCATTATCATCACATATATCAAAAAATAAAAAATAAAATTCTTAAACAATTAAATAGTTTGCAAGAAAACTGTTTGACAAAATTTCAGTCATCAAAAATTAAACATTTGAGGATAGATTTGACAAGGCTTCTTACAGTGGTATTAGAGCTATAATTTTTCCAACTTGGAGGGTTTAGAGTTATCATATGCAGCCACCTGAAGTGGGTCCTCACAAGTACTATACCCGTAAGGAAACACAACAAGGGAAGAAGATTGCAGACACACAACAAGACACCATGGGTGATAAAAGGGGCAGCAATTCAAACCAAGAAGAACAAGGAAGGGAAGAGATTTCAATTAAAACACTCATGAAAGCACATTTGGAGGAGCAAAGAGCAACAAATTAGTAATTAACACAAATGATGAATCTTTTGATGAGAAATATGCTCAATAATAATAACAATGTGAATGGGGGAAACAATGGACATGGAGACAACTCGGTCAACAACATGGTTCTTAATCAACAAGCCACATAAACAAGGTCAAGACCCATGATGCCTGTCTTCCCAGTTAATTAAGAGCCATAAAGAGGATATTGAAATTACATTGTTCGAGTTGGAAGAGCAACTTAAACATGATTGGCTTGATGTTGGTCCAGGTTTCCAGCATGACATGTCTCTTTGAGACTACATAGATTTAAGAATGAGACACAGACTAGGAAAAGGCGACAAAGAGTAGCGCAATGACCTCAAAAGAAAAGTAGGGAAATTGAGTTTTTCATACTTTGATGGATCAAGAAAGACATCAGCATGAGCTTGGGTGCAAAAGGTTGACACTTATTTTTAGCTTAATCATATGCCTGAGGATGAAATAATCAAATATGCTACCATACATCTAGATGGAGTTGCACATGAGTGGTGGCATCACAGTTTGGTTACAATGGACCATGATATAATTACCTCCTATATAGAGTTCACTGAAAGGTTGATTGAGAGATTTGATGTGAAGTATCCTGAACTCAATTTCAAGGAGTTAGCTCATCTCAAGCACTGGGGGTGATTGGACACTTACATTGCTATTTTTAGAGGTTGGTTGTTCTAGTAACCGATATATTAGAGAGGATATTGCTAGGCATATGCATGGATGGTTTAACGGATCCCTTGAGAGGATGGGTTAAAGCTCTCAACCCTACCTCATTACATGAGGCAATCAAGAAAGCTAGAGATATGGATTCTAGCAATCAAAAGAGAAAATACCCACCTCACAGTTCTTCATCTCATAAAGACAAGGGAAAGAAACCCACTCATAAGGAATGGCCCGGGAGGAGAAAACAAGATGAAGAGGATCGTGAGGAGTGTAGGAGGAAATAGATATGCTATCACTATAGAGAGCATTGGGAACGTGGACATTGTTTCCTTGGTAAAGGCAAAGTTCACTTCATTGAGTTTAGATCAGAGAGTGAAGCCAATGATGATGAGGGGCAGCCACATAAAGTTGAGGACAACAGGTCAGATGAGGAGCAAGCCCAAGATGATGGCAAGAGTAGCACTATTGCTACCTTATCAGGCACAC
The DNA here is from genome assembly GCA_007258455.2 of Sequoia sempervirens. Classification (NCBI taxonomy): domain Eukaryota; kingdom Viridiplantae; phylum Streptophyta; class Pinopsida; order Cupressales; family Cupressaceae; genus Sequoia; species Sequoia sempervirens. The sequence continues at coordinate 7,161 of VDFB02281713.1, forward strand.
CGAGATTCAACTCCTTTAGATTCAAGGGATCTTTACAGGGGCAACACATCATAGTATTGATTGATAGTGAGGCCACCCACAACTTCATTGATGCAACCATAGTAGCGAAGCAGGGGTTGCTAGAAAAATATTTTGAGGGTTTCAATGTGATGGTGGCAAATGGATATAACATGCCATGCACCAAGAGGATTCATCAATTACCTATCACATTGGGTAATTACACAATCACAAATGATTTCTATGTGGTGGAATTACGTGACACAAATGTTATCCTTGGTATTTAGTGGCTCCATTCATTGGGGAAATATTCACAAAACTTTCAAACTATGTAACTCAAATTTAGAGCAGATAGTAAGAGAGTTGTGCTTAGAGGCATGACTACTGGGCCACCAAAGGTTATGTCAACTAAACACATGGAAAGCATCTTTCGACATGGTGATATAGCATGGGAAACAGAGTGTTTGATCACCACCAAGGACACTCCTGATTCAGATCAACCATATCATATTGATATTCAGGAGCTGTTCAGGAAACATGACAAGGTTTTTGGAGAGATACCTCTAGGGAGGCCACCTGATTGAGGATTTGAGCACACCATTGGGTTGGAGGAGGGGGCCAAGCCAGTCATCACCACCCCTGGTGCAAAGCACCTTGTTGCTCCATTTGATGAAATGAGTCTAGTTAGGTTTCTTTAGTCATGATAAGATCAAATAAGGCCATGTTGGGTCATTTTATAATTTTTCATGGTCTTTTGATTGATTGTGAGGTCATTAAGTAAAATGTTCCAAAATTATTAAATGTTGTCATATGAGATATTGTAAAAAAAGTGCAAATTTGAAAGGTAGAGGGAAGCCCAATGGTCATAGGAAATTGTAAGGTAGTTCTAGGAATTATGAGGGATTGGATGAGTAATAAATATGTTAGAAACTCGAAGTTACTAGTTGTTGAAGGATTTGAAAGAGAAAATCAATCAAATAGCACTGTTTTACAATCATTTTATGTATAATTTCTTCTTTCCCATCCATTGTACAGCCCATACAGTTGAAGGTTGATGAAACCCTATGCAAAATTCATTGAAGGCATGAACTAGCTGTAATTTGCACTTGATTTGAAGGTTTCATATTGAATTTGAAGGGAGTTAGGCCACATTTTCTGAAATTGCTTGTTTAAGTTGAGTTTAAGGTTTTGAGGGTTACAATGTGTTAAAGAGGCCATTCCACCTAATGTACATACTATAGTTCAGTGGAATGGGCCTAGTTAGGGTAGGATTAGTTGTAGGAACAATTTTTGGTTGTGGTGAAGGCATTTGAAAAGATTCTCAACACTGCCCATGTTGAAAACATTGAAATTAGGCCTTAAGAATAAGGCCAGAGTTGGTGGATTGAGGAATTTGTTTGAGAACTAGATAGAACTAGGCGTAATTAGTGAGTGGAGGGGTATTTTGATGTTTTTTGAAGGTTGGAAAAGATAGGAGTGTTCATTTGAATTTTTGGGCATGAAGCCCTAAGTGAACAAAGAGTGAAAAAGGGTGAAGTTGAGTGGTTTTATGAAGGAAGTGTATGATAATATTGGGGGAAGCATAATCTGAGGGTTAATTGAATTTGTATAGGTAGGATAAGGAAGGTTTGGGGTGGGGGAAAATTGTGAGAGAATAGCTAGACCAGAGAGGAGATCAGTGGGAAATCAATATATTCTAATTCTTGATATGGATCTGAGTACCAGAGTATCAAAGTGATTACTAAGGTGGACCTTTTGATAAGACCCCACCATCCATGGGGTCTACAACCCCACCATCCCATAGGCCCTAAGGTGCGAGGCCCCTACTATTCTAAGGGCCCCTACTATTCTAAGGTCCCCTACTAGCCCCCTACTATTCTAAGGGGCCTCGGGTGGGAGGTATAGCCCTATTGTTCCCTCCCACCCTACTACCCTATAGTTCCCACCCACCCATGTTACGTATATAATCTGGGTAATGCCCAAAGAAATGGCGGTGAATAATCCAGTTCAACTAGTAGATCCCAAATCCCATCCTGTGGTTCTCCTCCCCCCAACCACTGATTGAACTTCAACCATTTTGAGAAGAATTTTAGATCATCACTTTGAGAGTTTTAAGTTTTCCTAAGGTCTAGAGAATGGGTTTTCAATAAAAACCCTTGCTTAACTTGTGAAAAGAGAGGGTTTTGGGGTTTTTCATGTTAGAGGACTTATCACGCCCTAAAAGTGGTGGAATTGGTGGTTTGGGAGACTATTTTATGCTTCCCAATGGTGATTTGCATGTGATAGGAAGAATAAAGAGGAGTTGCTTTGTTAATTTGGCCTGATTGGCCTAGTTGACAGTGTAATTTGCTTGTTTTGAGAAGCTTAGTCCAAAGGAGTCTTATGAAGGTTTGAGATATGTTGAAGAAGGCTTAAATGGGTGCCTAAAATGGTGGTTTTTTGTAGAGGTTGTTAAGAAAATGTGAGAGTTAAGGTGGAGAAAATAGGTCTGCAGACCTATTAGGAAGACTAGGCGAAAAGTTGGAATCAAGCCTAGATTGAGTTTGTGAGAGGAAAGGTGGTTAGAATCTCTTGTATTTGTGAAGGTGAATGGTTTTCCTCCCTATATTTTCATCAAATGGTATCAGAGTGTAGTTAGTAGATCTTTGAAGGTGATTGGTTGAAGTTTGCATAAAAAAGACAGTTGGAAGAACTTGTAAACATGAAACATGGCAGAAATCAAAGAAGCAACACAAAGAAATGTACTTTTCAAAACCAGCTGCAAGTGTAATGGCAAGGTATGTACTGTAATGGTAGATTCTGGTAGCCTAGATAATATGGTATCTCAGGAAATGGTTGATAAGTTGCATTTAGCAAAGATACCTCATGAAGCACCATTTGATGTTTGGGATACCATGGCTATATGAAAGGTTTGCTTTGTATGATGAAAGGCACAATAGTTATAATATTGAAAAGGATGGAGTTTCTTTTACATTGATACCATTAGTGGAAAAGGATCAGGAACAAAGCAAGGTGGAAAGAGTAATAATGTAGGGTAGAAAAGAGCTTATAAGGCATGAGGAAGGAAATTCTAGTGAGAGTGCAACCACTACAAAGAAGAAAAGGGTTGAGACAACAAGTGTTGTCAAGGATACAATGTTGAAAAGCAAAGAGGATGGTGAGTTGGTGTTGAGATATGAGAGAGAAAAGATCAGGGAAAAATTCTCGATGAAGAATCAAGAAAAGTTTGTAAAGCATGATAAAGACAAGATGGATTGTATTTAGTCAAGTGAAGGCAAAAGAAGGTGTGAGACAGTCAAATAATGTCACATCAGAGGTGTGTAGATTTGATATAAAGGATTGTGAGGTAAAGGTTCTTGGGGCAGAGACCCTAATAAGAGGAAAAGGTGAGATAAGTGAAGGTAAGTCAGAGGAAAGAATTAGCAAGGTCACCATGGAGGAAGTGTATTGTCCATTGATCTGACAAGAGCATAAAGAGAAGTAGTTGTTTATTGGTAAAGAAGATGGAAGACTTGATAACAAAGAGGTCTTAAAGACTGAGAGAATGAAGAAAGAGGAAATGGATAAAGATAGAGAAGGTGAAAAGATTGTGGAAAGCCATGAAGGGCTTGAAAAGAGTGAAAAGACCATGGTGGGGGTAGTATTGTGTCCCTTGCAGATAAATGAGGATAAGGAGCAGTCAAGCATTGCTAGGACAAAGGTTTGTATGTCTACAAATAAAGTGATGAGAAAAGAAGAAAGTATGAGAATAGAAAGTGAAGAGAGCCAAAGAAAATGGAAAGAGACAGAGTTTGAGAAGGTTGAGGGTGAAGAGTATTGATTTTTATGATCAGATTATATGCACAAAAAATTAATTCAAATTAGACACAATAACACAGCAGATACCCTCGAAAAACCCTCCTCTTGAGGGAGAAAAAACCAGCAACAAATATATCTCTTTTATATATAAACAAAGGCAACAATTACTTTACAATGAGGCCAATCACAAGGCCAAAATTCTGCACCAATAATGGTGACAATAACAAACTGCTCTTCATGAAACTCAGATCTGCACTATAAGTAATTCACAATCTGCTTCTTGAATAACTTGCACTTTTCTATTGAACACTTTGCACTTGTTTCTTGAACAGTTCACACATAAGTGAAGGAAGGAGATGATCTTTCTTGCTTGCCAAAATGAAAGGAAGAGACCTTGTATAAATACACACTTATGAGAGAGGTCGCACCTCTTCATGTAGAAGGTTGGCCCATAATAAAAATTATATTATTTACAAAGAGATGCGCCCATACTCATTTATTTTCACATATAAATAAATAGCCAATAGGCTACATTTATTTATGACTTTACTCGAGGCTAGAAGGATGAACCCGAAGCTACTCAATATCATTAACACTCCCTCTCAGCTAGGGAGAGAACTTCCAGTTGCTCAAGAGAGATCAACTCAACATGAAGTTAGATATCGCCTCAATGCGATAACAACCATAATGGCAACAATCACACTATGGTGAGTACAAGTGTTCATCACTTGCATGATGTTGTCACCTCAATGTGACATTCACAAGTACAAAATATGGCATGGAGTCTCACACATGACATCCACCATGACTCAAACTCAGAGGGTGGAACCAAGGGCTTACACCTCAAATTCCTCTATCTCAGAGGAAAATGCATTAACAAGGACTTGCACCTCAAATTCTTCCATCTCAAAAGAAAATGTATTAACAAGGACTTGCACCTCAAATTCTTCTGTCTCAGAAGAAAATGTATTAACAAGGACTTGCACCTCAAATTCTTCGGTCTCAAAAGAAAATGTATTAACAAGGACTTGCACCTCAAATTCTTCCGTCTCAGAAGAAAATGTATTAACAAGGACTTGCACCTCAAATTCTTCCATCTTAGAAGAAAATGTATTAGCAAGGGCTTGCACTTCAAATTATTCCGTCTTAGAAGAAAATTCATTAACAAGGCTTCACTTATACTAAGACTCTTACTCAGTTAAGGCTGGATTCTCCACCATACCAAGCTTATCTCAGAAGTACTCAAACTTTATCCTGGCGAGAGGCTTGGTGAGAATATCTGTCGTCTGCTCATCAGTGCTAATGTACCTCAACTATACAACCTTCCTTAGTACCATATCTCTGATATAGTGGTACTTGATCTCAAAATGCTTGGTTCTATCATGAAACACAAGATTGATAGAAAGCTTCACACAACTCTGATTATCACAATGAATGATAGTAGGCTCCATTGATTGTTCGAACAATCCTGCAAGGAGCTTACAAAGCCAGACTACTTCTCGAGTTGCCATACAAGCTGCAATGTACTCGTCCTCTGCTATACTCAATGCTATAGATGACTGCTTCCTACTACACCAAGAAATCATAGCAAATCCCAACATGAAGAATATCTCAATCCATATCCAACTGTGCCACGCAAGTATCTTAGGATATGCTTTGCTGCAACAAGATTACCATCTTCTTCAGGCTCAGCAAGCTCCATCTAAATCTTCAAGTACTTTCATCAACCTTATGACCTCATCGTCCAAGATTGCTTGCAATGCTTGCCTTAGATAAATGTTTTCCAGTGCACACCTCTGGTACTGTAGAGAGTTCAAGGTAGACCTCCTCAACTTCATAGCAAATCACTCTATTCTGAATAAGTTTGCGGAGCTACCAATATCAAATCTAGATGACAGTCTTTGAGCAATTATGATCTCAGCAACTGAAGCAATCCTCTAAGGATTTAGTACCTAGCCTTGCAATACAATAATCTTCACTTCTTCTCAGTGAGTTACAAAACTCCCTCTTGATCCCTGCTTCAGAAATTGCCAAGAAGACTTATGGAAGTGAACTCCCTCTAATCACCAGCTTAGTTCCATGGCTGCAAGTTGTGACTTCATGCTTGATCATTTCTTTGGTTGGCATGACTTCCTCATAATATGCCTCAAGCTTTTCATCGCTAAGGAATCTCTCATCACCTTCCTGCTTCTAGTTGTTCACAAAGCATTTTAGAGAGAGATTACTAGTAGTTTACAACTATTCAAAGAAATATCAAGACTAGAATCATATAAGGTTTACTATCTCAGGTTATAGCATGAACACATAATAATTTATGAACAATATTGAAACATGAATAAGTAAATCAACCTATAAAAGAAATATATCAAAGAAACTTATCTTTACTGATTCTGATATATCTTCCTTTTGTCTTTACTGCTCTTGGAAGTGCTTCTCTCAACACAACAAGAGACAATCTTCTCAACACAAAATTCTTAGCTACATTGTGCAGCCAAAATGTAGAACCAGACCTCTTAAGAAATCAAGGCTCTAACACAGTCCATGCATATAGAGAGTGATAATGATGCGGTCAACCAATCACAATCATCATTGTAGTTCTCCTTTTATTTATGAGTCACACTTAGAAATATAGCATGAAACAACTCACAAAGAATGGTGTCTCCAAAGGGTCTTATCCCACTTGCTAAACACTATTAAAGAGAAAACATGATCTTACTATGCATACACAATCAAATAAATGACATCAAATTTGCACGACTCTACAGACTGAAATCTTTACCCTAGATTTCAAAACAAGAATGAACAATAATAGGATACTTATCTTGTTGAAATCATAATGCTTTCCGGGTCATATATGTCCCAAGGTCAGACCTAATGTCTGAAAGGAGAAGCTAAAACAATAGTGAGACCTCAGCTAAATGATGTTTTCTTGAGAGAAATTACACTAGCATCATACAAAAAACTAAGACATGACAAATACTCCATTCTGATTTGCCTCTAAATTCTTCAAAGGATCTTTATGCTCGAGAACAAAATTCAAGAGAAATTACAACCTCTAATCATACAAGATCCAAATAAATGAAATAACTCAACAAACAAAAAATACTTATCTCTTGAGATCATAATCTCCTTAAGTGTTGTGTATGTCTGCACTTGTCTTTCCTGTGCAATGCTTTCATAGTCAGAAGGCATGAGACTCCTCTGCCTCATGAAGTACATATGAGGGAAAGCTCATCCTTTACTCACAACAGGGGCTCATTAAACCTTAAAGGCTTTATTAGAGGCAATGAATGAGCTTCTTTCCTTCACTTTACATGCGCCAAGAAGATTTCAATATGGCGGCACTCATAGCAGGCTCATAAATATACTTGCCAGCGTCTGATAGATACCAAACACTACACAAATTCGAGTATGCCCTAATTTTGATCCTTCTAAGTTTTAGACCCACCAATATTCTGATGCAACTTCAGGTAACCACATTCATGTTTCTGAAGGTGCCGAAGAAATGATATGACAATTTCTGAGAGGCGAGAACCAAAAGCTACGCAGCCACGAGTCAAAAACAAAAGTCACTTAATGAACTTTAAGCTAGATAGGATGCTTTAGTCAAGCATTTTTGAACTCTAACTTCGACTGAGTTGACATTCTAAATTCTAATGAAGCCCAAGACATATTGATAGGCTCACAACAAACAATAATGCCTACCAGCAGTCACACACAAATCACAATACCAACACAAATGATGACCAAAAAAATAATAATCATGATTTGCAGGCCTGAGATCTAGACTTGAAGGTGACAGAAGGCGTGATATGGAGTTGATGTGCCTAGTTGATATACGTCACCCTTTATAGTGGCGCCTCCTTCCCCTGCCTCCAAATTTGAGGTGAGAGCCGCTGCATACCATGGATGAGGCTGCTCTGAGATGCGTTGCTACTGGTAACGGCTCAACTTTGCAAAGAGACCTTCCCGACAAAAACCGCAGATAACCAGTGAGTCCCACCCAATACAAGGATCCCAACCGGCATACACAATTGATCGCACGACTTCAAAAGGTTGATGCAAGGTAGTGCACAAGGACACACGAATAAGGTGGATCATGCATGCTGTCAATAGAGCTCTTGAGATGACAATGCTATATTGTTGCGACAAGTCCACAGACTCCAAGTGATAATGACTAACACAAAGAATCACAAATCAAGAGTTTTAGTTGCCTGATCTTCAGTCCTCGATCCACATACAATGACTCTAATGCCGAGACTATTTGACAAGAAGCCAAAGCACAAAATTCTACTCAACACTTCTATTATATAGAAGGCATGATGCTCAACATTTGGCAAATGCCCAAGTTAGGTGCAAATAAAGATATCACTGGAATGAGTCCGACAATTAAATAAAGACATGACTTTCTCCAGGTTGCCTTCGATTCTTTTGTACAACTTCAAGCTTGAAGATTGATTATTCTGCACCGAATGTGTTATCAACAGATCTTCTTCGAGATCTATTTCCCAAAATTTTTGAGATAGACTCTTAAGCAAATCTGATCAATTCCCCCAAAACCCGCTCTAATACCATATTGATTTTTATGATCATATTATATGCACAAAAAATTAATTCAAATCAGACACAATAACACAACAGATACCCTGGGAAAACCCTCCTCTTGAGGGAGAAAAAACTAGCAACAAATATATCTCTTTTATATATAAACAAAGGCAACAATTACTTTACAATGAGGCCAATCACAAGGGCAAAATTCTGCACCAATAATTGCAACAATAACAAACTGCTCTTCATGAAACTCAGATCTGCAAGTTAAAAGTAATTCACAATTTGCTTCTTGAATAACTCGCACTTTTCTCTTGAACACTTTGCACTTGTTTCTTGAACAGTTCGCACATAAGTGAAGGAAGGAGATGATCTTTCTTGCTTGCCAAAATGAAAAGAAGAGACCTTGTATAAATACACACTTATGAGAGAGGTCGCACCTCTTCATGCAGAAGGTCGGCCCATAATAAAAATTATATTATTTACAAAGAGATGCGCCCATACTCATTTATTTTCACATATAAATAAATAGCCAATAGGCTACATTTATTTATGACTTTACTTGAGGCTGGAAGGATGAACCCGAAGCTGCTCAATATTATTAACAAAGAGAAGCAAGAGGATGATGGACAGTCAATGTTTGGTAGCATAAAGGCTCCTAAAATTGATAGGACAAAGATCCTTCAGATAGAATATCAGATGCAACGTGTGGATAGTCAAGAAAAGGATATGGAAAGCAAGGTATATTGTCCATTGATGGGACAAGAAGTTAATGAACTTGAGAATAGAAAGTTGGTAAGAGTAAAGATTCCAGTGCAGGACAAGAAGGTAGAGAATACAGTGAGCCAACGAGAAAGGAAAATATTGGTGAAAGGAATGGTAAAGGTTAAGAAAAGGAAGAGAGTTGCAGTCACCCCAAGAGGTGAAGATGGGAAGTTGACAGAGATGGGCCAAGAGAAGGACAAAGACAAAGTGTTTGTGAAGTCTCCAATTGAAGTAGAGAAGAGTAATGTTGTTGTGGTTGGGATAGAGAGTTGTCCTTGGTTGATAAAAATGATTGGTAGGAATTTGTATTCTACCATGCCAGAGGTTGGTAAACTTGAGTGCATAGGGGTTCAAAAGATGAAGAACCTTAAGCTAATTATGAAGAGAAGAGGTAAGAGGCAAAGAGTGAAGGAAGTCTTATATTACTTCCTTGTTTTGATGATTATGTTGATGGGAGTCAAGCCAAGGGTTAAGAGGAAGGAGGACAGACAAAGTGTGGCTTAATCTACAGTGAATGAAGAAGGGGAAAGTGCAAGCAGAAGGATGCAACAGATGAAGACAAATCAGAGCATTCAATCGTAGATCCAAAAAGCCAATGCAAAAGAAGGGCTACTATGCATAGACAAATCCAAGGAAAAGGTGAAGATGAAGGTCAATGGAGAATTTTAAGAGAAAGAACGAGCATCAAAAGAGTTGCAGATCAAGAATATATTGTAGGTTCAAGTGTTGAGGACTTCCAAGGGACTTGGAAAGATTTCATGGTCAAGTGAAGGGTGCAGAGCACCTTGTTGCCCCATTTGATGAAATGAGTCTAGTTAGGTTTCTTTAGTCATGATAAGATCAAATAAGGCCATGTTGGGCCATTTTGTAATGTTTCATGTCTTTTGAGTCATTGTGAGGTCATTAAGTAAAATGTTGAAAAATTGTTAAATGTTGTCATATGAGATATTGTAAAAAAGTGCAAATTTGAAATGTAGAGGGAAGCCCAACGGTCATGGGAAGTTGTAAGGTATTTATCTAGGTGTTATGAGGGATTGGATGAGTTATAAATATGTTATAAACTCAAAGTTACTAGTTGTTGAAGGATTTGAAAGAGAAAATCAATCAAATAGGACTTTTTTACAATCATTTTATGTATAATTTCTTCATTCCTAGCCATTGTACAACTCGTACAGTTGAAGGTTGATGCAACCCTATGTAGAATTCATTGAAGGAATAAACTAGTTATAATTTTCACTTGGTCTGAAGGTTTCATATTGAATTTGAAGGGAGTTAGGCCACATTTTCTGAAATTGCTTGTTTAAGTTGAGTTTAAGGGTTTTGAGGGTTACAATGTGTTAAAGAGGCCATTCCACCTATTGTAAAAACTATAGTTCAGTGGAATGGGCCTGGTTAGGGTAGGATTAGGTGTAGTCCAACAAATTGTTTGTTGTGGTGAAGGCATTTGAAAAGATTCTCAACATTGCCTCTGTTGAAAACATTGAAATTAGGCCCTAAGAATAAGGCTAGAGTTGGTGGATTGAGGAATTTTTTTGAGAACCAGATAGAACCAGCTAGAATTAGTGAGTGGAGGGGTATTTTGATGTTTTTTGAAGGTTTTAAAAGACAGGAGTCATGGTCATTTGAATTTTTGGGCATGAAGCCCTAAGTGAACAAAAAGTGAAAAAGGGTGAAGCTGAGTGGCTTTATGAAGGAAGTGTATGAGAATCTTGGGGGAAGAATAATTTTAGGGTGAATTGAGTTTTTATAGGTAGGATAAGGAAGTTTTGGTGTGGTTTTTAGTTTTCCTAAGGTATGGAGAATGGATTTTCAATAAAACCTTGCTTAACTTGTGAAAATAGAGGGTTTTGGGGTTTGTCATGTTAGATGACTTATCACACCCTAAAAGTGGCGGAATTTGTGGTTTGGAAGACTAGTTTATGCTTCCCAATGGTGTTTTTCATGTGACAGGAAGAATAAATGGGAGTTGCTTTGTTAATTTGGCCTAATTGGCCTAGTGGACAGTGTAATTTGCGTGTTTTGAGAAGCTTAGTCCAAAGGATTATTATGAGGGTTTGAGGTATGTTGAAGAAGGCTTAAATTGGTTTCTAAAATGGTGATTTTTGTAGAGGTTGTTAAGAAAATATGAGAGTTAAGGTGGATAAAATAGGTCTGCAGACCTACTAGAAAGACTAGGTGAAAAGTTGGAATCAAGCCTAGATTGAGTTTGTGAGAGGAAAGGTGGTTAGAATCTCTTGTATTTGTGAAGGTGAATGGTTTTCCTCCCTGTATTTTCATCAACCCCCTATCATCATCCTCAAAATTTCAAGGATGAGATTGAGAAAGCAATCAAGGAATTGCTTGAGATGGGACACATTAGACCGAGCTCCAGTCCTTTTGCTTCTTCAGTGATCCTAGTAAAGAAGAAGGATGGGACAATGCGAATGTGCATCGATTACAGAGCTCTCAACAAGAAAACCATTAAGAACATGTATCTGATACCCAGGATTGATGAGCTACTAGATGAGTTACATGGTGCAGTCTACTTTTCCAAGATAGATATTTGTTTAGGGTACCATCAAATCAGAGTCATAGAGCAAGATGTACATAAGATTGCATTTTGATGCCACTATGGAAATTATGAGTTTCTGGTCATTCTATTTGGTTTGAAAAACACACCTGCTATATTTCAGTCATGTCTGAACCACATCTTCAACAAACAGTTGCATAAGTTCCTCTTGGTATTCTTTGACGACTTGCTCATATATAGTAAGACTTGGGATGAGAATTTGATTATAGCTTGATGAGATTTTAACTATCATGAGAGAGAATTCACTATATGCTAAGGCCTCGAAGTGTGAGTTTGGTCTTAGGGAAATTTTTTATAGGCATGTGATCAGTGCATAGGGGGTACAAGTCCATTAGGAGAAAATACAGGCAATACTTGATTGGCCAACACCTAGGACACTCACTAAGATGTGGGGATTCTTTGGGCTATGTAGCTATTACAGGTGCTTTGTTAGAGGCTTTTCATAGTTAGGAGAACCTTTGATAGATCTCACCAAGAAGGGTGCATTCAATTGGTCAGATGAGGCACAACGAGCTTTTGAAAAGCTCAAGGAGGTGATGAGTAGTTTCCCAGTCGTAGCACTACTAGACTTCACCCAACCTTTTATTTTGGAGTGTGATGCTTCAGGTGAACGCATAGGAGTGATATTGATGCAAAATTGACACCCCATTTATTTTGAGAGATGCAAGTTGAGGGGGCTTGAGAGACTCTACTCCATATATGATAATGATATGCTCACCATAATGCATGCATTGATGAAGTTTAGATAGTACTTGGTTGAAGGGAAATTTGTCGTGATGACTGACCATAATAGTCTCAGGTATTTCTTGGAGCAAAAAGATCTAAACGAGAGGCAAAAAAATTGGGTCAATAATATACAAACCAATGACTTTGATATAGAGTATGTGAAAGGGAAGAAGAACGTGGTTGTTGATTCCCTTTCCAAGAAACCTTCTGCTTGTTCACTTTCAAAGATTTTAGTTGATTGGAAGTCTCTCTTTTTGGTTGAGTGTACTCCAAGAACAAATTTTTGTGTGAGGTGATGGATAGACTAGTATAGGATGATAGGTACTGAGTGGTGGATGATGTGATTTTCTACAAGGATCTACTTGGTGCCAGAATCTAAGTTGAAGGAGATGATACTGCAGGCTTCACATGACACTCCTCTAGCAAGCCATCAAGGCTATTTTAATTCATATAGACAGGTCAAAGAGGGGTTCTCTTAGAAGGGCCTCAAGGAGGATGTATTGAGACACGTCAGGGAGTGTGTGACTTGCTAGTAGAATAAATCTGAGCATACACATCCATCTGGTCTATTGCAACCATTGCCCATTCTAGAGTGGAAGTGGGAAAGCATTCCCATAGACTTCATCACAGGTCTACCTAAGGTGTAGGGGAGAGATTGTATCTTTGTGGTGGTAGATCGGTTGATGAAGTATGCCCACTTCTTTGCTATCCCTATAGAGTACAGGGCACCACAGGTAGCTGAGTTGTTCTTTAGAGAGATCTTTAGGTTGCATGGGCTACCTAGATTCATAGTCAATGACAGGGATAGTAGGTTCTTGAGTGCATTCTGGTAAGAACTATTTAGATTGGTAGGTACTGAGTTGACTCTAAGCACAAGTTATCACCCTCAGACAGATGACCAAACATAGATTGTGAATAAGTGGGTTACAGGGTACTTGCACAACTGCATCTCAGGATAGCAGAAGGAATGGATTAAGTGCTTGCATTTTGGAAAGTATTTTTATAATGCCACTTATCATATGTCTATTGGGATGTCTCTTTTTCGAGCACTGTATGGATATGATGCACCATCATTCATAGATTTTGGTTTTGGTGAGAGCAGGACCCTGAAGGCCAAGGATTGGATCCAAGAGAGTCGGGATATATTGAGGGAGCTCAAGGAAAACCTACAGGTGGCACAAAATCAACATAATACTTATGCTAATAGACACATGGTTGAGCACAATTTTAAGTTGGGAGATTTGGTCTACCTTCGTTTGTAGTCCTATAGATAATCTTCTTTCAAGAAGAGTGGTGCGAAGAAGTTGGAACCTAGATTTTATGGGCCATGCAGGATCATTAGGCATGTTGGAGAGGTAGCATATGATTTGGAGCTGCCAAAAAGTAGCGAGATTCATAATGTGTTTCATGTTTTGTGCCTTACGAAGGCACTTGGGCAATGATTTATTTCTTCTTCAGAGCTTCCACCATTGGATGAGGAGGGCCATTTGGTACTAGTCCTTGAGGAGATTATAGATACCTAAGAGAAGAGATTGAGGAATAGGGTGGTGAAGGAGTATTTGGTGAGATAGAGAGACTTTCCCGTCAAGGATGCCACATGGGAGAGTGATCAAATTATACAACATCCTAGTTTGCAATTGCTTGAGGGTAAGAAATTTCAAGAAGGGAGGATTGTAATGTCCCCTTCACACTAGCCACAACTAATGATTATTTAACCTTATTTATTCCCGAAGACTAAATCGATAAATAAAGAAATATTGATTAAATTAATTATTTGTAAAGTTACCTCAATATTACAAAATTATAAGATAGCTTTATATTTAATTAATTTAATAAAGTGACTAAAATAAATATTATATATCATAAAGTCACTTGGACTAAAATAATATTATTTTCTAGAAGCTTCTTGGAGGTGAATGAAAATTCTTTATAAGGAGCTCAATGCAAGTCACTTTCATCATGAATTGAGTTTTCTATCTTCATACCTATTTGGTAAAGAGTTGAGTGCTTGTGTTGCCTAAGGGTTTGAATACTCTAGCGTGTTGATTTAAGTTATGCAACATCAACCCTAGCTGGATTAGAGAGGGAGATACTTCAATCTTCCATTGGAGCTAAAATTTAATGGGTTTTGGCCAAATTTTGGATAAAAGGAGAAGCCAATTTATGTAGAAGCTTTCTCAGATTTTTGGCAAGTTGTTTTCAGTTTGGAGATAGATTTTTTGTTGCTTAGGAGTCAATTTTATTGGGTTTTAATCATCATCTTCATTTCATTCACTGGGTGATTTCATAGAGCATTAGAAGGGATCAATTCTTGATAAAGGAGGATGAATTGTTTTTTATGTTTGAAAGTGTCAGCTTCTACTCATTTGTTGGTTCAATTTCCATATTGGGGGGCATATAAAATTTGAAATTGTTTGAGAAGTGATTGTTGGCCATAGAGAAGACAAGGCATTATATTTCCAAGCTCAGTTAGTGTGGTGTAGAAAAATGGACCTATTGCTTGACATGGAAATAATTCATGATAAATTGGACTTAATGAGACCATGATTTGGTGTCGCAAGGTGTTTTTCACATCCACATTAGGTCTTGGACCCTTTTAAATGCATTTAACGATGTCTTGTAAAGGTGTTGTAAAGGAATTTCATGTTATTCTAGACTTAATGAACTCATTCAACATTATAAAATGTATTCAAATGTATCACCACATCAATCTAGAATTTTTTTGAATTAAACTTAATGATAAACTAGTGTTGTAATGTGTCTTGCACATTCACATTGGTTCTTCTACTTTCCTAGGCTAAGTGGACATCAAATTAATGTTGTAAAGTGTATTTAATCACACTTTCACATTGAATTATATGTCCCAAGCCCCAATTGACCTCCATGTCATCATTAAAAGGCCCCCTATTAACCCATATTGTGCATCCTGAGGCAATATTTGATAAAATACCTAACAAAGTTGCAATTTAAACCTTATTTCCTTATCTCATGGCATCTTAGCTATCAAAATGGCCCCTGTGGGACCCATTTGCCATACATGGAAAATCAGTCCCATCCAGGTGGGACCCATTCACCATGGGTGGCAAATGAGTCCCATTTGGCCCATTTTTTACCTTTGAGCAGGAAAAAGTTAAAATTTAAGTTTATTATTTTCACATGTTGGCCTTAGGGATCCAATTTTTGGGCTAATAAGGTGAATTTCCTATAAAATCACTTGTCTAAAACCTAAATAACAACTATTCTTCATTATTCATCCACCATTCTTCCATCTCAAGTCAAGCAAGCTAGGGTTTTATCATTCCAAGTCATTAAGATACCAATTTTTAGACTTTCAAGGGTAGATTATTCATGTTTTGTTGCAGACATTCAAGATCAAACATCATGGCAAGGTAATCAACTCCATTATTGCATTTTTCATTACATTCTTCCTTTATTTTGTTTTAATTACCTAAAAGGGGTTTGACCAAGGCAAACCCCCATGCCCTAACATTCACCATTTTTCTCTTTTGTCTTGTGTGTTTGTAGATTTAGGCCTTTTGGAAGCTTGGAAGTAATTGAATATTGCATTGCAAGATTTTTCAAGTCTCCTCTTCATTGACCAAGCCAAAATATCAACAAAAACTCATTTTCAAGTTCAGAAATCAAAGTTTCGAAAGTGAACACCTATAGAGAATCAAAGTGTAGACCGAGAGTTCTAGATTCCATTGTTGAATATTCAGAAATTTAAAAGTGGAATAATTTTCCATAGGTGTAGAATGAGTCCCACTGCAAGGTTAGTTTTTAGTTTTCTGCATTTTTAGCTACCCTTTTGTCAGAAACAAGTTCCAAAATAGTTTTGCAGAACTAGGATTAATTCGCCCAAAATGGCAAATGAGTCCCACTATGCCTGAAAACCAATATCAACAACATTTCAAATATCATTTCCAACCTCCTTCCATATTCCAGGTGCACACTTTCAATTTTGTCAAGTTCTGTTACAATTTGCATTCATTTCTAGGTGTTTTTGTATTACACAATGTGTTTTCAAACAAGTCACATTTCTTAGGTTTTGCATATTTAATCAATAAATTTCATCATCTAGTTGCTTTTAAATCATTTCATTTATACATAATTTCATCATACATACCTTAGATTGAGTGAACCACATTGATTTTTTGTGAGGTTTGTCTCTCTCCTTTTAGGTGGAACATCCTAAGAGTGCAATAGTAGCCTTTAAGCCTCATGCCCAAAAATCCATGGTTCATTTTGGTGAACCTAATTTTTTCAATACCTTCTTGTATAATTTGGAGACCTTCATCATACATCTAGCTTGCATTGATCTTGCATTAGGACTTGCATGCATTCATTTGCATACTAGGTTTCAAATTTTGCATTCATAAAAAGTGCATTTAAGTTTTATTGTTGGCATCTAAATTCATTTCAATTCTCTAAAAAAAATCATTTTTCACTTACATCTGCATCATAGCACTCAAAAACCATCAAAATCACTCAAAAATTTATAAAAATTCTAAAAAAATTCCATATTGGTACTCATTCGCCACCTTGGGCGAGTTGGTCCCTTTTGACCCCTGAAACTGCCTTTTATAGAGCTAAAAACCCTATTTTTAGGCTTCTATTAGGTGCCATTTCCTACCTATATTAGTTAGCTGAGTTTTTGTAACATGTATTTCATCACATCTAGCCTAAAATAGCTCATTTCAAGCATTATTTAATTTCACATTTACATCTCCCACATTTCCTTTTTTAGATTATTGCATACTGTAATCAACAATTTACTTTGTTTTACATCTTAAAATTACATTGCACTTTATTTACTTTTGTAGAACATGTTCTTTAGATGTGCCTTTGATTTGATTAAACATGGATTTTATAAGTATAGCATCCCCTCTTATGAGTTTAATTTTGATTACAACAATGAGGAACATGTTAGTCCTGGCCAAACCATTACATTACCCATTGGTGCAAATGGAAATGTAGACAATCATGTAACACACATACTTGTTCTTCTCCTGATACCTCTCCTATTAGTGACAAAGGTATCTTGGTGAAGGAAGTTACAAGCATTGAGGGTCTTGATTGTCCATTTCCTTAACGATGTTAGACAACAAGAACATGAGATCATAGACACATTCCTACAAGTCACCTTACCTAGTCTCCATGGTCATGACAATCAATCTTGTCCATCTCCTAATATTCCTCCTCGATGTAAAGAGGATAGGTTGGTGTTAGAAGATATCCCTATTAAGAATTATGACACCCTTGATCCTCCCTTCCCTAATACTCCTCCCATTTGGGAAAATCTATTTGAACACCAGAGTGGTCCTTCTCTTGATGTCTCCCCCAATAGTGATGATGCTACTTTACCCTTGGATGAACATATTACAAGGGTAGAGAATATGGTACAAGAGAATGAGGCCTTAGAAACAACCCACAATCAAATAAAGTCTTCTTCTCCTCTCCCTACTATCAATCATCAAACACATTCAAACCTTAGTAATTCCCTTAGTTGTGATGAAGTTAGTTTAGATGAACCAAGCCTTAATTGTAAAGAACATGAGGTTTTTTGTTCTCCTAAAAACTTTTCTTCTAGGGAAGATATCATCATACAAGGAAATGATATAATATTATGCCCTTGAAAGGAGATGAAGAATCTATGTTAGATTCTCATTCACCCAGGGATGTTAATATTATTCAACCTCAACTCATCCTGTACCCACAATCCCATAAACCTTCACCTAAACCCAAGTTTACTCTCTTCCCACCTTCACACAACCAACAACCTCCAAATAAACCTGAACTTATCCTTTACCCTCCTCAAACTAGTGTTTCGTAGAAGTTGAGTTATAATACAATTTCTCATACATATAACACTCGCAATAATATGCAACTGCAACAACCGACACCAACACCCTTACAATTGCCTAATTCTATCCCACCCAGACCTTTCTTACCAGGTTGCAAGGAGTATGATCTTATCGAGAAACTTAAGAATACTCCTACTAAGATATCATTGTGGGACCTTCTTCAAGCCTCCCCTCACTATCACAACATGATCCAAATAGCCTTACAAAAATTTCCTGTCCCTTCTAATGTGCCACCAACTGATATATTAGCCATGCTTTAAGGCCCAAACATTGACATTGTTTTTCACCAAAGTGAACTCCCCTCTTTGGATGTGCAAAAAACAAATGAAGCTTTCATGATCATAGCGCAATACAAAACAAAAGGGATAAAGAGAACTCTTTTAGATACTAGTTATGAACTTAATGTGTGTAGTGTGACCCTTTTGGATAGGCTTGACATTGATCAATCAACCATTCGACCTGATTCTTTATCTATTAAGGGATTTGACAATTTCAAAAGAAACCGCTAGGGGTAATTATTATGCCTCTTACCATTGGAGTGGTCATCTTGAATACACCAATTCATGTTATTCCTTATGAACTTTCATGTAATCTTATCTTATGAAAATAGCGGATTCACGCCATGAAAGGTGTTCCTTCCACTCTTCATTGCAAAATGAAATACATCTACAACAACACAATCCACATACTTGATGTTGGTCATGAACCTGATAGTGTCTTACAACTTGAGAAAAACAAAGCAAATTCCTTAAACACATCAACATCCCATACACAAAATTCGGATGACCCATCGAAAGCATCCACCTCATCCACTTTAGACAAAGACACAAACTACACAACAACCTTTGACAAACACAATAACGACCAACCACCCGATTCAAAAGCAATGAAAAATATTTATGGAAAAGGTTATGAGCTTATGACACAACTTGGATATAGTGGAAAATGATGTGGTGCTTACAAACAAGGTATCTGCAACCCTGTTGACCCTATCACACAACAAGCAACTCATGGTATTGGTTATTGTCTTGTAATAGAGATCGCCAAGCCTTCACTCAACATCAACAATCTCACACAACATACTCCTAAAATATTCTTCACTAAACGCCTCAACACTAATGGTCTTGAACATCATCCAAACATGCACAACACAACTACAAATTTGCTTAATGTCAATGTCATTTCACAAGACACTAAATATTTTCCTTTGGTAGATTCTCCCTCCTCATGTAGGAGTGAGAAAAAAATCTTGCAATCTAAAGGGTCTTGTGTAAGTATGCCATATACTACTAAGAAAGATGTATCTTTGAAACCAACCACATGACCACCTTCTACCATTTCTCAAGAAAGTATCTTGTCAAGACTCATCCAAGATCACTTGATCACCCTCCCTCCCAGAACTCGAAAGAAATGCTCTTATAAGACTTCATTTTGTGCATATCATAGAGTTCATGGACACTCCACTAATGAATGTAAGGATTTGAGTTGTAAAATCCAACATTTTCAGGAGTTTGGCATGCTTCCCTATGTGGGGGCACCTAGTTCCTCTAATTGATACTAATTTTCACTCTAGCATTATTTCACCCTTGTCCTGCACTTAGTGGAGGCAAGGGGATATGTAGCCTTATCCTCGTATGTCACTTGTGATTGTATCATTTGGCTAGTCATTAACCTTTCATGAATATATAAGAGCAAGTGTGGGATGTGGATGACATGCCTTAAGTTGTCTTGCATATGACATACTTTTCTTTTTCATGGCATAGCTCATTGGAAACATATGACTTGACATAGGGATTTCTGAGTAATCTCTCATGTTCTCCTACTTTAAAGCAGTTACTCACAGTACTAGTGTTTGCAACCACTTTAAAGTTGGGGCATACATCACCACTCACATTTTATTGTGTGATTTCATTTTTCTTGTGATTTCCTCTCTTGGAAACATTTGGCACAATGTTCCCCAAGATGAGACCTTGCACTTATCCTCTCTTGCAAACAAGATGAGACTATTTGCACACTTATCCTCTCTTCAAGGAATTAAGCATGATGTTCCCTAAGATGAAACATTGCATGAATTAAGCAAAATCCCTTTGAACAATCCTTGCACTATATTGCATTAACAATGTCTATGAGTGTCAAGCATACAAAGTTTTTCTTACCTCATAGAGCTCAAAATGACACCATCTTCTTTGTGGTGCCTTATTAAAGTTATCAGGAGGTATAATTTTTTTATAGTTGAGTGGGAAGCCCATTTAGCGGCACAAATTTCCCCATAGCCACCTATGTGTTTGTGAGGGCATAGTAACTAGCATATGTTTGTCACCTTGTGGGATTTCTCACCCAGCAGACCACCATGAGTTATGTCTCCCCAAAGTGAGTACACATTTCTTTTTTCGAGTAAACTACCTAGATCTGATCCACAACTAGTTGGACAAATGATCAAAGGTTGATCCACCTCACTTTCATCATTATTTTCTTCCCAGTTTTTGTCATTGCATGATTTTGGGTATGTGCAGGATCATGATGGGCCAAAAAGTGGTGATATGATGGGTATGTGTAGGGTATGTGGCTGACGGCTTTTTTTTACCCAAAATTGATGAAATGAAAAGGGTTTTCTAAGGATATTCTCATATTTCCACCAATATCAATTATGCTTTACTTTGAATTTAATAAATAATTATTATTCATTTTCTATTTGAATTATGACTAAAGTCCTGATTGATAGGCTGATTAAAAAAATCTATATCTTTCAAATGGTACCACATTTTTTTATTCTAAAACATGTGTCACATTTTATGCTTCATATAATATAAGATTAAAAAAAAAAAAATTGAGTTTCATGAAGTTTTGACCAAGTTAAGGTGATCAGACATACAAGTTTTTATATTTTTAAAATTTGTAATAAAAAATTCATAATTAATTATTTACTTGGAAAAAATTGCAAAAAAAATATGCATCACATCGGAACATGAGTTCTCTACTTATATCTAAAATATTATAAAAAAATATTATCATTTTATTGTGGTTAGGGTGGAAAGACAGACACCTACTTCTTATTTTTTCCTTGAAATTTAAGTACTACTGCATTGAAATTTTAAATTTTCAACAAATAGTTTTTTTTTAAATAAACCTAATAGTTTAGAGACTACATTCAATTTTCTACAGATTCTATTCTTACATATTTTTAAAATAATATAGATAACTTATTCAAATTTTTATGTCAAGTTGCCTAACTCTGATTTTTCTGAATTTTTTGCCACTTAAGCGCCTATTTTTTCCATGACAATCCTACACATGCCCTTTTTTATCTTGATGGTTTGACTTAGGATCTTCAATCCTAGGGGCTTGCACAAACTCCTTTTATCTTTTGCGTTCTTTGTCATCTGCATCTGTACACTTAGACCTCTCTCTTGAAAGTCTACTTTAGTGTGAGTTTGAAGCAAGTGAACATCCTCTCACTAAAGTGGGGGCTAAATGTGGCATAGAAAAATGGACCTCTTGCTTGACATGGGAATAATTCATGATAAATTGGACTTAATGAGACCATGATTTGGTGTTGCAAGGTGTTTTTCACATCCACACTAGGTCTTGGACCCTTTTAAATGCATTTAACGATGTCTTGTAAACGTGTTATAAAGGACTTCCACATTTTTCTAGACTTAATGAACTCATTCAACATTATAAAATGTATTCAAATGTGTCACCACATCAATCTAGAAGGCTTTTGAATTAAACTTAATGATAAACTAGTGTTGTAATGTGTCTTGCACATTCACATTGGTTCTTCTGCTTTCCTAGGCTAAGTGGACCTCATTTTAATGTTGTAAAGTGTATTTAATCACACTTTCACATTGAATTGTATGTCCTAAGCCCTAATTGACCTCCACATCATCATTAATAAGCCCCTATTAACCCATATTGTGCATCCTGAGGCAATATTTGATAAAATACCCAACAAAGTTGCAATTTAAACCTTATTTCCTTATCTCATGGCATCTTAGCTATCAAAATGGACCCTGGGGGACCCATTCACCATACATGGTGAATCAATCAATCCCATCCTAGTGGGACCCATTCGCCATGGGTGGCAAATGAGTCCCATTTGGCCCATTTTTTTACCTTTGAGCGGGAAAAAGTTGAAATTTAAGTTTATTATTTTCACATGTCTTTTCAGGCTAATAAGGTGAATTGCCTATAAAATCACCTCTCTAAAACCTAAATAACAACTATTCTTCATTAGTCATCCACCATTCTTCCATCTCAAGTCAAGCAAGCTAGGGTCTAATCATTCCAAGTCATTAAGATACCAATTTTTAGATTTTCAAGGGTAGATTATTCATGTTTTGTTTCAGACATTCAATATAAAACATCATGGAAATTTAATCAACTCCATTATTGAATTTTTAATTACATTCTTCCTCTATTTTGGTTTAATTACCTAAAAGGAGTTTGACCAAGGCAAACCCCCATGCCCTAACATTCACCATTTTTCTCTTTTGTCTTGTGTGTTTGCAGATTTAGGCCTCTTGGAATCTTGGAAATCATTGAAGATTTCATTTCAATATTGTTCAAGCCTTCTCTTCATTGACCAAGTCAAAATATTAACAAAAACTCACTTTCAGGTTCAGAAATCAGAGTTTCGAAAGCGGAAACCCATAGAGAATCAAAGTGCAAATCAAGAGTTCTGAATTCTGTTATTGAATATTCATACATTCAAAAGTGGACTCATTTTCCATGGGTGGTGAATGTGTCCCACTCCAAGGTTAGTTTTTAGTTTTCTGCATTTTTAGATACCCTTTTGTCAGAAATAGGTTCCAAAACAGTTTTGTAGAACTAGGACTGATTCACCCAAAATGGTGAATAAGTCCCACCAAGCCTGAAAACCAACATCAACAGAATTTCAAATGTCATCTCCATCCTCCTTCCATATTCCAGGTGCGCACTTTCAGTTTTGTCAAGTTCTATTACAATTTGCATACATTTCTAGGTGTTTTTGCATTACACAATGTGTTTTCAAACAAGTCACATTTCCTAGGTTTTGCATATTTAATCAATCAATTTCATCATCTAGTTGCTTTGAAATCATTGCATTTAGGGCTATGTGCAGGATCATGATGGACCAAAAAGTGGCAATATGTAAGTGATATGACGACCCATGTGGTTGATGACTTTTTTCTTACCCAAAATTGATGAAATGAAAAGGGTTTTTAAATGAGATTCTCATCTTTCCACCAATATACAATGCTATTATGACAAAGATGCAACTCCAAAACAATTAAAAATATTATAATAAATGATGGAACCTGGTATCGACTTGACTGAAATAATTGTTGTTGTGCAAGAATGATTCGATTCTTCTTTCAATCATTCTAGTTGAACCATAGATTTTTGGGCATGAGGTTTATAGGCTACTCTTGCACACTTAGGATGTTCCACCTGAAAGGAGAGAGATAAACCTCATGAAAAATCAATGACCTATCAAATTGCATTGGTCTCACATTTCAATCTTCATTTGGCATTGTATTCATATTTTTTGAAGGCGTCTAGTTGTAGTACCTTCAGTCAAATGTAATTAGTTTGGAGGACAACATATTGGCAATAAATTGGAGATTGGATTGCACACAAAGTGTTTGCTAAAATATCTATGGTTTGTAAGAACATGTTTGCATAATTTTTTATCATTGCATTGGAAATTCTAGATATTGTAATTCCATTTTAGTCATTTAGTAATGCATATTAGAAGCCCTTAATAACCACATTATCATGACATATATCAGAAAATACAAAAATAATTCTTAAACAACAATTAAATAGTTTGCAAGCAAACTATTTGACAAAATTCCAATCATCAAAAATCAGACATTTGAGGACAGTTTTCACAAGGCTTCTTACATTAATCAACTTAAATTTGATGAGTGAGCAAATTGAATTGACTATTTAGTTAGGAGGAGTTAACTATTTGTATGAAATAGTTAAATAAATGCATCTAAGAGTCAACTAATCACATGGATGAGTGGAGTGAGTGCATTGAGGAATTGACTAATGGAAAGAGGGATTTAATTGAATAGATTGGTGGGTAGATTGAAAGACTAATGTGAATTGATTTTGACTTATAAGTTAAATAAATGAAGTGGAATTTAAAATTTTAATTATGTATTTAATAGATAATTGAAGAATATGAGTTGAAGTTTATGATTTTAATTTGTTTAATGCATAATGGATATGATTATTAGTGAAGAATAATGATCATAGAAACAAAATTATTTTGGTTTCTACATTTTAATCCTCTTCGAGACAATATTTGAAGTAGCATTATTTCAAAGTAAGAAAAGAAAATGTAGCTAGGAAGAATTGATTAGAAGAGATCAATAAAGTGATGGCATGCCCTAGTTAGGTGCAAAGAATAATGAAAGATAACATGGTGAGATAATGCTACATTAAGAGGTTAATTGTGCAAAAGTTGCACAAGCAATCACTCAAAAGAAAAAATATGAAGAAAAAGTTATATGGAAGATGAAAATAATGGAAGAAAAATGAAGATATAGATTCAAGAAAAAGTGAAGTGGGTTGAAAAATTTAATATGGATAACATATGAATAATTATAATTGAAAGGATGAATATGGATTTGTTATTGATGATACAATGATTGATTTTTTAATCCATTTATTATGTTGACATGTAGAGAATAATATTATTTTGAAATAGGAATGGATGTTATGTATGAAGGTATATAAAACCAAGGTGATGATGTATCTAATACACATGGACTAACTCACAAGAAAATATCAAACAAGGGGATTCCCCAACAATCACAAGGTGTTTTTCATTCCTAGTGGTTCTATGATGGGATGACCAACTGAAAGGTGGAAATTTGGTTTTGCTTCCCTTCTAGGGTTTAGGACCTAAAAGGGCAATTTTCACTAACTTTCACTCAAGAACAAACCCTTGAGATCTCAATGCAAATGAGAAAGAGATCTTGCCAAAGGGTTATTCTAGGGGTTAAATATGACCTAATGATGGGTTCACCACCAAGTTTAGACTTGGAAAAGATAAAGAAATGCAAAATGCAACACGAAACCCTAATCGAATGCAAAGTAACACTAAATGACCTAGGAAAGTGAATGACATGAAACAAAAACTGAAGAAAGGAAGGTGTGCACCTGGGAAACTGGAGATGGCTAAATGGAGGTTTGAATCACTGAAAACTTTGACTTTATTGCTAACTGGGACTCATTCACCAAGCTAGGCGAATCATTCTAGTTTCTGGAAAACTATGTAGGAATAGGTTTCAAACAAAAGGGTGTATGAATCTGTAAAGTCCTAAAAATTGACTAGAACTAGGACTCATTCACTAGAAGTGGCGAATCAGTCTATTTGGGATTTTTTGACGCTTCAAATGGTGGTCCTACTCTTCTTTGTCTACTCTATCTTTCCTAATTGGTTTTCATATCTAAATCTCTAAATTGCAACCTATATGTCTTCTCCAAGGCTCTATAAGGCTTGATGACAACTTTGACAACTTTTCTCCAATCTTTCTCCTTAGGAAATATGCAACCTAGACCTACAAATCACACAAAAAGGAGAAGGAAAAATTTTGTGTGGTTAGTGGATAGGGGTTTTCCTTGGTAAAACCCCATTTTGGAAATCAATCCTTAAAATGAAATCAAATAAGAATGATGAATGAACAAATAACAATGTTGCAACTCACCAAACCCTAGCAATAAGGTACTAGAAATATGTATACAATGGATCCAATGGATGTGGAATTTGATTCTTACTTGAATGATGTTGATCTTGAATGAAACACTTGCTTGAATCACAAAATCCTACACCACAATTGTTAGCTCTTAAATCGACGGAATCTTGCAAGGAAAAGAGGATTCATGTTGGTGCCAAATTGAGGCCCACTTGAATAAGATAGGCCCTCATCTTGCACTATATAAAGAGGAAGCTTACAATCCATTCATCATGACTTCCAACCAAACAATGGAGCAGAATTCTCCCATGGCACTCTTCATTCTCTCATTTTTTTGTTTGTTGGCCTCTGTAGCTCTTGAGCAAATTATTATTACGAATCCCCTCCTTTGTATTTATATAAGTCTCCTCCTCCACCATCTCCTTCTCCACCACCTCCCTATCACTACAAATATCCTCCACCACCTTTTTCATCTCCTCCACCCCCATATCATTATAAGTCTCCTCCACCACCTCCCTATCACTATAAATCTCCTCCTCCCCCCTCTCCATCTCCCCCTCCACCATATCACTATTCTTCCCCCCCACCACCTTCTCCATCCCCTCCACCTCCATACCACTACAAGTCTCCCCCACCACCATCTCCTTCTCCACCACCTCCCTACCATTATAAATCTCCTCCTCCCCCCTCTCCATCTCTACCACCCCCATCTCACTACAAGTCTCCCCCACCACCTTCTCCATCCCCTCCTCCTTCATATCACTACAAATCCCCTCCACCAGCATCTCACTCTCCACCACCTCCCTACCACTATAAATCTCCTTCTCCATCCTCTCCATCTCCCCCCTACCACCTTCTCCATCCCCTCCCCCTCTATATCATTACAAGTCTCCCCCACCACCGTCCCCATCACCTTCTCCACCATACCATTACAAATCTCCACCTCCACCATCTCCAATCTACAAATAAAAATCTCCTCCACCTCTAATTTACAAATACAAATCTCCTCCACTCCCTTCAAAATCTCCACCACCTCCCCCTCCAGTCTACAAGTACAAATCTCCACCTCCTCCTATTTACAAATACAAATCCCCCCCTCCTCCTCCCCTTGTCTACAAATATCCGCCAGAGTATAAGTATGTACACTTCTCTTCCTTCGCCTCATTATTAAAGAGCTTATGCATCAATAAGGTGACAAACATTTCTTATTTTCTTTGTAATTCATTTATAATCTAGCTGCAAGAATTGGTTGTAAACATTGGAAATTGCAATTCATAGTTTACAAATCAGCCACTAACTCCATTTATTAACAAATATGTTTTTTATTGGGTTTGTGATACAATTGCAGGTATAGAAAGTCATATGCTTGCTTTAAAACAAGGTGCCCAGAAGATGGTGTATCTACTTATATATTTGTATATTTGTAGTGAGCTTCTGGAAGTTATTGAATTCAATGATCAAAATTTCAAAATGTTGTATGAGAGCTTTAATTTCTATGTTGTTTCCAAGTTGGATTATCAGAAAGATTCAATTTAGCCTGAAAGCCAAATTAGCAATAAGCAAGTAATCAGAGCCAGTAGAGCAATACATCCACCTCAACTTATTGGATTGCTCACTAATGTGGTGGTTATCTGCCTAATAAGGCACTGATGTGTGTCACATTTCCAGAAAATAAAAGAAAATGTATTGTATTACCTTAAAAGTCATTTTATTTTAAATAACAATATTTAATGGTCAATGCACTAATCTATATTTAAATAACTACATTTAATGGTACCTTTTGTTGAATATGCACTTATTTAAGGTTAAAAATTTGGCCAAAACAACAATCTCAAACTAGGCCTACAATTTCAATATTTTATTTTTTAGAGGGATCTAAATAAGTAAAAATGTAAAAAAGAAGACCTTATGTGTTTGTTCCTCCATAGTCTGTTAGAAGTTTCTTTTTACTGTCATTGTTGATAGTTTGTTTGCATCTATTTAAGCAGTTGTTGTAGCCATTTTGGTATGAATCAAGTTAATGAATAAAGCTTTGTTTTTGTTGTAGCATCGTGTTTTCATTTATTTTGTCTTTGCTCTTTCTATCAGATTGGTATAAGAGCTAGATGATCAGTGATGAAGATTTCAAAGGTTGAAAGTTGCTAACGAAGATAAGGAAAATGTGTGACCATTGTTGTAGTTGTTGTGTGTGTTGAAGCTGCTAAGTATTGGAGTCATTTATATGTATTTTTGTATTTTCATGAAACTCTTTTATGGATTTAATATAAAGAAATGATTTGAATGGTGTTTTTTTTTGAAAAATAAGATAAGTGCATATCAAGAAGGGGAGATAACATCATGGAATTTAGTAGTAATTTAATTCAGGCCCAAATTCATATATTTATAGGTAAAAATTATGATACATGGGCAATAAAAATGAGGACATTGTTTTGTTCACAATATTTGTGGGAGTTTGTTCAAAATGGGTTTGGAGAACCTCAAGATTTGTCTACTTTGTCACAAACAAAAAAAGATGATCTTAAGGAAAAGAAAAAGAAAGATTCTAAAGCTTTGTTTCTTATTCAACAAGCAATGGATGAACCTTTGTTTTCTAGAATCTCTAATACAGACTAGTTCTAAGCAAGCTTGGGAAATCTTAGAAAATTCATACCAAGAAATAACTAAATTAAAAGTTGCAAAACTAAAAATTTTAAGGAGAAATTTTGAAAATCTTCAAATGAGTTCATCAGAATCTGTAGATCAATTTTTCAATAATGTAATGAATATTATAAACCAAATGAAGATACATGGTAAAAATATATCTGATCAAAAGGTTATAGAAAAGGTTCTTAGAAGCCTTCCTAACAAATTTGATGCAATAGTTGTTGCATTTGAAGAA
This sequence comes from Sequoia sempervirens, assembly GCA_007258455.2. Lineage (NCBI taxonomy): Eukaryota > Viridiplantae > Streptophyta > Pinopsida > Cupressales > Cupressaceae > Sequoia > Sequoia sempervirens. The sequence continues at coordinate 36,000 of VDFB02281713.1, forward strand.
TCAAAAGATTTATCTCAATTATCAATAGATGAATTGATGAGATATTTTCTTTCCCATGAAACCAGAATGAATCAAAATAACAATTCTTCTTTGGATAGTGCTTTCAGAACACATGTATCATTTGGAAGAGGAAGAGGTAGAGGAAGATCAAACTTCAGAGGAGAGGAAGAGGAAGAAGTGAACACACAAGTTCAAATCAAGAAAAAAGAAGCAATTCATCCTATCAAAATTTTAATAATAGAGGACGTGGAAGAAATCAATTTCAATCATCAAGGTATGATAAGTTCCACATACAGTGTCACTATTGTAAGAAATTTTGTCATTTTGCAAATGAATGTAGAATCAAACAAGCTAAAGTGGATAAGCAAAAGGAAAATTACATAGATGTATTTGGTAGTAATTCTAGAAGTTTACTCATAACTTGTAGTGTGGCTCAAGAAAGCTCTAATGATGTATGGTTTTTAGACAGTGGTTGTAGCAACCATATGACAGGAAACAAAGAATTATTTGCTAGTTTGGATGATTCTATAAAATCATAAGTAAAATTGGGAAATGATAGTAGAGTATCAGTAACTGGGAAAAGAATCATTAATATCATGACTAAGAATGGTGAAAAGAGACATATTGATGATATTTTCTTTGTACCTAGTTTAAAACATAATTTGTTGAGTGTTGGTCAATTAATGCAAAAAGGGTACACAATTCACTTTAAAAATGATGAATGCATAATTCTGGATTGAAATCCTAATGATAGATTAATTGCAAGGGTTAAAATGACACAAAACAGAATGTTCGGGCCCTCCAAATTAATTGTATTCAAGGAAAGGAGGAAATTAATTTCAAAACAGTGTACTTAGATCAAACATGGCTTTGGCATTTAAGGTATGGTCACCTTCATTTTGGAGGTTTGAGTTTATTGCAAAAGAAAAATATGGTGAGAGGTTTACCAGTTATAGATCATCCATCTAATACTTGTGAAAGTTGTATCTTTAGCAAAACAACATAGAGAGAGTTTTCCAATAAAAAGTTCATATAGAGCAAAGAAACCATTAGAATTAGTTCACACCAATATATGTCGGCCAATGCAGACTCCATCTTTAGGAGGCAATTTATATTTCCTAACATTTATTGATGATTTTAGCAGGAAGACATGGATATACTTTCTCAAGTAGAAGTTTGAAGCATTTGATAAATTCAAGGAGTTTAAAGCTTTGACAGAAAAACAAAGTGGATTCTATATTAAGGTACTCAGATTTGATAGGGGTGGTGAGTTCAGTTCTAATGAATTTTTGGATTTTTGCATATATCATGGAATTAAGAAACAATTTACAACAAGATATACACCACAACAGAATGGAGTAGCTGAAAGGAAGAACAAAACTATAATGGATATGCCTAGGAGCATGATGAAGGCCAAAAAATTATCCAATGATTTGTGGGTAGAAGCAGTGGAATGTGTTGTGTACATTCTGAATAGGAGTCCTACAAAGAGTGTTCGAGATAAAATCCCCCAAGAAGCATGGAATGGTAAGAAGTATATTGTCTCCCATTTTAAAATTTTTGGATGTGTTGCTTATTCTCTAGTGCCATTTGAATTGAGAAGGAAATTAGATGATAAGAGTGAAAAATGCATTTTTATTGGTTAGGATGAGCAATCAAAAGCTTACTGGTTGTATAATCCAATTACAAAGAAATTGATTATTAGTAGAGATGTTGAATTTAAGGAAGAAGAATCATGGGATTCAAATGTTGACAAAATAGTCACAGGTGGAGCACCTATACATGATAGTGAGGAGGAACCAAAAGAAAAAGATGGTCAAACACCACCAAGTACTCCAAGAAATATTGTGCAAGGTATATCATCATCCCATCCAAATCTTTCTAATCCAAATTCAAATTTAAGTGATGAGTCAGATCCAACACTTGCTTCATTAAGAAAAAGGTGCAAAGGAAATAAAACAAAAAGCTTAAAAGAAATATATGATAAAGGAGATGAAATTGTGAATTCAAATTTTGCTTTATTTGCTCGTGATCTTATTTATTTTGAAGAAGCAGTAAAAGATGATAATTGGATTAAGGAAATGGATGAAGAAATAGACTCTATTGAAAGAAATAAAACATGGGAGTTAGTAGATTTACTTGAAGGTAAAGATTGCATACGAGTTAAATGGGTTTATGAAACTAAATTTAATGTTGAAGGCCAAATTATAAAACATAAAGCAAGATTAGTTGCAAAAGGGTTTTCGCAATAGTATGAGATTGACTATAATGAAAATTTTGCTCCAATTGCAAGGTTGGACACAATTAGAACTGTTCTACCAGTAGCTATACATAATAATTGGAATGTTTTTCAAATGGATGTGAAATCAACTTTCTTAAATGGCTTTCTTGATGAAGAGGTTTATGTTTTGCAACCCACTGGTTATGATGTTCATGGTCGTGAAAATAAGGTTTATAAATTAAAAAAGACACTTTATGGATTGAAACAGGCACCCAGGGCTTGGTATAGTAGAATTGATTCATATTTGATAAGTAATGGATTCATAAGAAGCAATAGTGAGCCTACATTGTATACAAATACTAATGATGAAGATCAAACTTTGATTGTATCCCTATATGTTGATGATTTGATTTTCGGTGGAAATTTGTCTATGGACATGTTTAAGTCAGATATGATGAAAGAGTATGAAATGATAGATTTGGGCTTGATGAGATATTTTTTGGGTATTGAAGTTGTTCAAACAAATTAGGAAATTTTTATTTGTTAGTCCAAATATGCCAATGATGTATTAAGGAGATTTAAAATATTGAATTGTAATCCCACTCCAACTCCAATTGTCACAGAAACAAAGTTGAGCAAAGAGGATAAGGGGTCAAATGTTGATCCAACTAGATTTAAAAAACTTGTTGATAGTTTAATGTATCTTATGACTACAAGGCCCGATATTGTGTATGGTGTAAATTTGATTTCAAGGTTCATGGATTCACCTCAGAATTCTCACTGGCAAGTTGGGAAGAGAATACTCAGATATGTTGTAAGAACAATAGGATATGAAATTCTATATTCCAAAACTAACAATTTTGATTTGATTGGTTATACTGATAGTGATTTTGTAGGTAGCATAGATGATAGGAAAAGTACACCAGGACATATATTTTATATTGGATCTAGAGTTGTCTCATGGGAATCAAAGAAGCAACCTATAGTGACAATTTCTTCAGCCGAAGCATAATATGTAACCACAACTGCTATAGCATGTCAAGCAATTTGGATGTGTCGAATTTTGTCATATTTGTTGCATAATTAAGATGAAACAACACCAATCATTTGTGATAACAAGTCAACCATTGCATTGTCCAAAAATTATGTATTTCACAAAAGGAGCAAGCATATTGATACAAGGTACCACTTCATCAGGGAATTGGTCAACAATGGTGAAATTTATTTTGAATTTTGTAGATTTGAAGGTCAGCTGGCAGACATTTTTACCAATGCATTACCAAAGGATAGCTTTGAATATCGAAGACAAAATTTAGGAGTTGTTGATGGTCGAAATTAAGGGGCAGTGTTTGAAGAAACTTTCTAATTTCTCCCTCTGCTCTTTCCACAATCTGCAATTCCTATAATTTATTTTAAATTCTGCCAAATCAGACCTGATGTGTTTGTTTCCTCCATAGTCTGTTAGAAGTTTCTTTTTACTGTCATTGTTGACAGTTTGTTTGCATCTATTTAAGCAGCTGCTGTAGCCATTTTGGTATGAATCAAAGTTAATGAATAAAGCTTTGTTTTTGCTGTAGCATCATGTTTTCATTTATTTTGTCTTTGCTCTTTCTATCAGTTTCCACAGGAGGCAAGAGATAGTGAGCCTTAAAGGAATGGAAGCACGTTACTGTGGTACGGACTGTTTGACCATAAACAATATTTGTGTTTTCTAAATTAATGAAATCAAACACAGGACGCCATTTGCCAACGGGCTCTTACGTTTCTCGTTTATTTGGCCTAGCCGGAAGGCAAAAAAAAAGACTTTCTTTTAATGAAAGAAGAATCAATACAAGTTCAGAAATCTATAGCTAAGCAAACTAAGAAAATAAAAAGCAGTAAGTTGTAATATCCAACAGGCTTAGCAGAGTTCACATGAGATCAATACAAAACAGACATAAAATAGTCCAGAAAAGAGGTCCAATTGAAAAAAAACCGAGCTGGCCAAGACAAGCAAAATTAGAAAGGTGAATTAAATTCAGAGTCTCTTTCCATAGCTGAATTAAGAGAATTAGCAATGTGTATTGGAGTGAGCTTCCTGTCTTCCCTGGATGCTTGAGCAATCTCCATGTATGTTCATGGTAGAAGCAACAACAAATGAATCTGACTGTGATCTGAACAAAATCATTGACTGAAGAGTAAGCAATCAGCTCATGCGCCATGTCCAGGGGCCAACCGTTATCTTCATAAGCAATATCATCCACAGATTGGCTCCAAACTCGACTATGAGAAACTTGGAGCTGGTAATCAAAGGATCTAAGCTCTGAGTTTGCCAAAATAATTGCAGCCATTGTAAGAATGAATTGAAGCTAGGATACATCATTATCCAATCAGCAGCAGAAAAAAACTAGAAACAAAATACCAGAGATCTGAATCGTTGGAAGTGTCACTGCTAACCAATGGGGAAGATTCATAAGGGAAAAGGGGGCAAAAGATCTTTCAAGGAGAGCTTAGTGTCTACAATAGATTCCTCAACATTATGATGTTGAGTACGAAGATTATGAAAACTATTACAAAGCTCGGAATTTACGCCTCTAAGGGAGTGGTAATGGGGATTGCAATTAACCATATGGAGACTCATATTGGAACGTACGAGTTGTATCTCTCGATGGAGGTAGGATAATGGGTGTTGGAAAACAAAGTTAGACATCTAAAATTCCATGTATGCTTAAGAATCACTTTTTTTTTAGGTTTGGATGATGAGGTTATAAGCTTTGGAGGACCCTAGGGGAGTAGTTTTCCGAGACCATTTATAAGGGAAAAGAGCAAGGAGAGTAGAGAAGAGGGAAAGCCACAATTGTTTAAAGTAATGGACCATAAACTATGTTTGATGGATTTAGTTTGAGCATAAAACAAATAAGATTGAGGGGGGTGGATAAAAGTGAGACAATCGTCAATGGTGGATTTCACATGAAGGGCCCTCCAAGCGAGGAGTTGGGATTGTGCATAAGCTTGGATTTTCAGGGGTTTGTTCCATTTAGATTAGCTAGAACAACAAGCTTCTAGAGGGAATTTAAGTGGGGAGAAATGATGAGAGCTGAGAAGAGTTGTCTATAGATTGTCTTGAGGGGAAAAGAATAGAGTTTGTGAGTGTTAGACCATTTCCAATATTTGTAAAAGTAGTCATGACTATGGATGGATAGAAGCCTATACAACTTGAAGGTACAAGTTGTTGAATACCCACAATCCTTTGTTTATCAGAAGAAGACAAATTGTATAGGAGTTTGAGAAGTTGCCAAGGCTTGCAATTGAAACTTGAAGAGTCCCAAAGGTAAATGTTTGAATTCCATTTTTGAACAAATATTTTCCATTGAGCTGTTTGATAAACCTCAAGGGCTTGTTTTCCAATTGGATAAGTCTATTCCACCAAATGGAAGAACAAGCAAAACTCGAGACATTCCTAAGAGACTATTCTTACCAAATTAGTTTTCTAGAAGTGGTTTGAGAAGCCTTCCTAATAGAGTTAAAAGGACGGCATAATGAGTTTATCTCACTAGTTAATTGAGTCCCAGAAGACTCCCATAGTAGCAATATGAATGCAACGTCTAACCAAGTGCTTTTAGGGAGAATTTACTTCCACGACCCTCACCAACCATTTAGTCATGAGGCAAATTCCTTGTATGAAGGAGTCTATGATACCCAATGCACCTTTATCTTTCAGTTGAATACAATGCAGCTAAGAAGTAGTAGGGAAACCTTTTCTATTGCCCCACTTGACCTATATGAAGTTTTCCATCAACAAGGTAAGTCAGTTGTAACATGTTTTGGAAGGAATCCAACAAGAAAAAATATAAACATGGCTACCAAGAAGGATCTTATTCACTACCTAGATATGATCAACCACTGAAAAGAAATGGTTAAAAAAATACAAATTTGTTTTATCATGATCATAAACCAACTCCACATTTCCTTTAGAGAAACTCCAATACCAAAGGGGATTCCAATGAATCTTATAATAGAGACATGTTTAATTTATCTCCATTTATTTGGAATCCAAGGAGGGTGAGTGTTACACTGAGTCATGAAGAATTAATTTTTGTACATGGCCAATTTAGAGCTTGAAATAATGCAAAATAGGTCTAAAATATCTAAAATATGTGTTAATTTTGAAGATGAGTTTTAAATGAAAAGCATACTATCATTAGAAAAATGTGAATTTTGAGCTATGGAGCTTCCTTGAGGGAGAAGCCTTTTATGAGTTTGAAAGAAAGAGCATAATAAAAGAGGTATTTGAGAGAATCCATAGAAAGGACGTAAAGAAGGGGAGCAAGTGAGCAATCTTGACATATTGACTTCTGCAAATGAAATTGAGGGGAAGAAGAGCCATTGACCACAACTCTATCATTAGTGTCCATAAATAGTATTTTGATATTCTTATAAATCATGGGGCCAAATCTTAACCACTTGAGCATATTTAGAATGAATGACCAATGAATACGATCATAGGCTTTGTCAAAATCTAATTTTATTATTAGAGCATCTTGAATTTTTTGCTTGTTCCCTTGTAGTTGTCTCCCAGTATAGGAAAAGATTATCTAAAATGAATCTACCTTTAATGAAACCAATATGCTTAGGTCTAACAATTTCTTGGGTGATACACTTGATCCTCTAGGCAAAAATTTAGCTATAAGAGTTGTTCAAGAGGTTAATAGGCCTCCAACCATTAACAAAGTCTTTTTATTTTCTTTTGGGAATAATTTTAGTTATTCCCTAATTAATAATAGACCCTAATGAACCCCTTTCTATGACTTCAATGTACATATAGTAAAAATCCTTTGATATGTGAGGCCATAAAGTTTTGTAAAATTTCACCAGAAGACCATGAGCCCTTGGCTGCTCCTCCAAAGCCATAGCAGAAAAGGACTCATCTAAATCTTTTATAGAGAGGAGAAGGTCAAGGTAGTGGATATAATTTAAGTCACTTTTACACTAAATACAACAAGAAAATTTCTCTTTTTGAACGGTAATCTAAGGGGATCTCCATCATAATCATCCATGAAAAGTATCTTCTAATGATCATAGAATATTTTTATAATTTATGAATGGTTAGTTTTGATGGTGCATTTAGAGTTCTTGATGGAAAAACATGTTCATTTTATGTTTATAATGGAGAAAATAAAAGAAGAATTTTGATCCTTTGTCCCCATATTTGATCCAATGAAGATGATCCTATATATTTGGGCTCCTTTATTTTTATAAGCTTTGAATTTCCTTAAGAGATATTCAAAATGATCCACTAATTGTTGGAGGGATTGAGAACAAGGAGAGATTGTTTTAGATGCAATTGACCTTTTAGAGACTTATCAATTCTTCTCCATTTAGCAACAACTTTATGTCCATATTCATGAAGAAAACAAATACAACAGGTGATGGTTCTTTCCCACCAAGATATCCAACATTCTTGTTTGGGCTTAGGTTTAGCTTTCCAAATAGCCAAGAGGCCATCAATACAATCACACTGCTTAAGGTGGGAGATATTAAGCTTGAAGGGAAGTTCAATAGATAAGGATGATGTGTTGGATATGGAAAGAGTGGTAATAATAGGAAGGTGGTTTGAAAGAGTGGTTTCAAAAATTTCAATTGAATAGGAAGCCCCATGCTATTGTAAATAATAGAATAAAAATTTGGTGAATTTTGCTTGATTGTAAAATGTTCCACGTATAAATGTTGGGTGAATTAGACTAATGATGAAACATATGTTGTAATTATCAAGGTGATTATGCCCCTACAATTAGCATGGAGTTAAATTGGTATTGGAAAATTTAGTCAAGAACTCATACATGGTGAACTTTTAATGCTATTGGAAAATGTATTTTTAAATTCAAACATACCTCCAAAATTCTAAGAGAATTCTCATTACAAGCATGTAGGTTATTTTGGTAAAAATATTAATTATAAATTCCTTATGAATAATTGGTGGTAAATTAACACGTATTTGATTGATAATTCATAAAATTATGACAATTTGGACCCTTATCGGTTGCAATAAATTCACAAAATTCAAATTGATAAAATTGAAGTTTTTTCCAATTGGTAAAGATTCACTAAAAATCCCCCTTGCAAAAAACTTACTAAACCACAATCTCAAAAACTATATCAAATGATGAACCACTACACCTCAGTTAATAAGCTATTCCTTAGGTGTGTCAAAGTTCAAGAAGATACCTTAGTTTGAAATTTATAAGAAAAACTTCTTAATTTGTTTTTGGAGTTTTTTCCAAAATTTGGGCCCTAGAATTAAAATTGTATAGGATCGACCTTGTAGTTTAGGCTTGTAGCTTAGACATGTATATTATAATTTCAAATCAAAGTTGTAATTTAAGCTTTCAGTTAGCTTGGTCATTTGATCTTTAGCCTTTGGTTACCAAAACAACATCATGCAAGTATATTGAAAGTCCAAACTACCAATTAGCAAGTCCTTTTGACCTTAGGTTCTAGTTTACTCTATGCGACTTGGGCTTTAGCGTTGGGTGACACCAAGCATTGGAATAGAACACTATACCATTCAAACTTTGGAGTCTAATATGCATAATGCACATTGGACTTTATAATATAATTAACACATTACTAATGGGAGAAATATCATAGCATCTCTAAACAAGTTGAAGGTTCAACAATTCAAACTTCAATCTCTAAACCTCATGCATTTTATACTTTGGAATCCAAAATATAGTTTTCACACTTGTAGAGAGCTCAGACAAGTATGATCCCTTGTCCCAAACAACATCATGCATTTTAGACTTCAAACCTACACACTAATAAATGTACACAACAAGGTCAAAACCTTACTCCCTTGCAACTTTGGTTTAGGATATGATGTGCAAAATACAACTTAGATTGTCACCAAGATTTTTACAAGGTAGCCACATCAAGCCTTTAGTTCATGGTTAATGCAACATAACTCCATTTTGTGTGTTGTATGAAAATAATCTAGAACATGTACTTGGGAATATATGGGGCCTACATCAATTAAGCATGAGGTTCCCAAATCCAAACAAAATGGTCCAAATCTAGTACAGCACGGTTCTCATTCTTACTCAAAGCAAGCTAGCAAGATGGGGGGATATATTTAATTGAATTCCAATAAATGGAGGTGGAAACACCATAAAATGATCTTATCTTAATTAACCATGAGTATAGAGTCTACATTCTCCAAAAAATCCTTGGGAATGCTAGACTAAAAGAAGTATGAACGTATACTTAGGACTATTGTTTCCATTACAAAACAAGCACATTGTCTCTTTGGTGGTGGATTTTTTTCCTAAAAGGGTTTATCCACATACATTTGTTGTTGTTATGATTTGTTGATATACACATCTTCACGTTAATTTGATGATTAATTCCATGGTACCTTAATCAATTATTTATATTTTTAGTGTTTGCATATACTTTCATTCTATTTGTTTACCCTATTTCTCCACACTATGGACAGTCAAGTCTATGAATTACAGTCAAATTTACACCCACAATAATAACTTACACTAAAAAAAAGAACTTGCAGCCTACACAATATAAATTTCTATTTCACCTAAGATACATGTCTACTTTTTTAGCTATTTAAAATTATCAGTAGTTACTGTAAATACTTTTGGAGGATTGTCAATATGTAGTACGGGGACATATGATCCTAGGTTAAACCCCAAAATTATGTGTAAAAATTTAGCAAACAACAAGAAATTCCTTATAATGAATATGCAAATTTGTTTTAGTGCATCAAACTTTAATGTTATAATATTGGTTGCTCCTTAATTGCATCTAGGATTAGAGGGGATGATTTAATGTTCTAGGATATGAAATAAATCCAAATGCACCTCTTTAAGTACAAGCAGATTGCATTAGATTATGCAAACATGTTTGCGGTTGGCTCACAATAGTTAGAAGAATGGACATGATTTGTCTAATATTGAAATTAAATTATAAATTTTCAAAGGTCAAATCCACGACTATAGGGTCTACCTTGTATCCACAAAAATGATTTGGGACATGGAAATTGTCAAACAAATGTATTGAGGTAGGTGTACAAATGAGAACATTTAATGCATGGTTTAAGTTAATGTGTAGAAATATGTGCATGTATGAATAAAGTGCAAATAAATACATGAGAATGTGTATTTATGAGAATAGGTAAAATAGTAGAAAAATGAAATTAACTTCCCACAAGATTGTGTTATTTATTAATATACATGAAAATTAAAACTTCCTTCCAAAATAAATACAAAACTAAATGAGAACCATATTTTAAAACAAATTAAATTAAAAAATTAAAAAAATATTTAAAAACTAATTGCGTTATGAGAAAAGATAAGAGCTCGTTGGCAATGGCGTCCTGTCTTTAATTTAGAAAACACATATAATGTTTATGGTCAAACAGTCCGTACCACTTTTCTCTGCTTCCATTCTTTTAAAGTTTATTATCGCCTGCCTCCTGTGGGAACACCCTGGATTTTCACGGTGTGCAGCGTGTGCTTTATTTTTTTTTACGTTTTTTAGACCCTTTTTTATACCTCCCTATCTAAGAGAGATGCCTCTCCAAAAATATTTTTTGAAATTGCAAGCCTGTCTCAGATTATTGTTTTGGCTGTGTTTACAGCCTATAATAAATGTTTATTCGACAAAAGGCACCTTTAATATAGTTATTTAAATATAGATCACTGCATTCTCCATTAAATATTTTTATTTAAAAACGAATAGCGTTTAAGGAAATGAAATACGTTTTATTTTATTTTCTGAAAATGTGACACACATCAGAGCCTTAATAGGCAGATCACCACCACATTACTGAGCAATCCGATGAATTGAGGCGGATTTATTGTTCCGCTGGCTCTGATTCTTCCTCACTACTAATTTCCCTTTCATGTTGAATTGAATCCTTCGGATAATTCAACTTGGAAACAACAAAGAAATTGACATTTTGGACTCTTGATCGTTGAACTCAACAACTTTCAGAAGCTCGCTGCAAATCATAAAAATATAGGTAGGTACGGCATCTGCACACCTTGTTTCGAAACAAGCAAACGACATTTTGTACCTGGGATTGTATCACAAAATGATAAACATATTAGTTACAATAAATGGCAATTACAACCAATTCAAAAATGTGTAAACTATGAAGCGCAATTACAACCAATTCTTTTAGCCAGATTACAAACAAGTTTCAAAGAAAATAAGAAATGTTTGTCACCTTATTGATGCATAAGCTCCTTAATAATGAGGTGGAGGAGGAGAAGTGTACTTATACACTGGCGGAGGAGGTGATTTGTATTTGTAGACAGGGGGAGGAGGAGGGGGGTATTTGTACTTGTAAACCGGAGGAGGTGGAGATTTATACTTGTAGACTGGAGGGGGAGGTGGCGGAGATTTTGCAGGGGGTGGAGGAGATTTGTATTTGTAAATTGGAGGTGGAGGAGACTTGTATTTGTAAATTGGGGATGGTGGAGGTGGAGATTTGTAATGGTATGGTGATGGAGATGGATAATGATATGGTGGAGGAGGTGATGGGGATGGTGGTGGGGGAGACTTGTAATGATATGGAGGGGGAGGTGATGGAGAAGGTGGAGGGGGAGAAGAATAGTGATATGGTGGAGGGGATGGAGAGTGGGGAGGAGGAGATTTATAGTGGTTGGGAGGAGGTGGAGAAGGAGATGGTGGTGGGGGAGACTTGTAGTGATATGGAGGTGGGGGAGATGGAGAGGGGGGAGGAGGAGATTTATAGTAGTAGGGAGGTGGGGGAGAAGGAGATGGTGGTGGAGGAGACTTGTAGTGATAAGGGGGTGGGGGAGATGGAGAGGGGGGAGGAGGAGATTTATAATGGTAAGGAGGTGGTGGAGAAGGAGATGGTGGTGGGGGAGACTTATAGTGATATGGTGGGGGAGGGGATGGAGAAGGTGGTGGGGGAGAAGAGTAGTGATATGGTGGAGGGGGGGAGTGAGAGAGATGAGGAGGAGATTTATAGTGATAAGTAGGTGGTGGAGAAGGAGATGGTGGTGGGGGTGATTTGTAGTGATATGGACGTGGAGGGGATGGAGGTGGTGGTGGGGGAGAAGAATAGTGATATGGTGGAGGGGGAGAGGGAGAGGGGGGAGGAGGAGATTTATAGTGGTAGGGAGGTGGTGGAGAAGGAGATGGTGGTGGGGGAGACTTATAATGATATGGGGGTGGAGGGGATGGAGAAGGTGGTGGAGGAGAAGAATAGTGATATGGTGGAGGGGGAGATGGAGAGGGGGGAGGAGGAGATTTATAGTGATAGGGAGGTGGTGGAGAATGAGATGGTGGTGGAGGAGAAGGAGAGGGAGGTGGAGGAGATTTGTAGTAGTAAGGAGGTGGTGGAAAAGGAGATGGTGGACGAGGAGACTTATATAAATATGGAGGGGGAGGGGATTTGTAATAATAATTTGCTTGAGCTACAGAGGCCATCAAACAAAACAATGAGAGAATGAGGAATGCCATTGGAGAATTCTGCTCCATTGTTTGGCTGGAAGCCATGATGAATTGAATGTAAGCGTCCTCTCTATATAGCACAAGACGAGTGCCTATGTCGTTCAAGTGGAGCTTGTTGGCACCGGCATGAATCAAACTTCTTAGCTGGACTGCTTTACTACGATAATCAACATTATTTAATAGCCGCCGGCTTTGTCAAATATCTTTCTCCGGGTTTTTGGACATGTTGTAATAATATGAGAGATACAGCCGGCGTTGATTTTTTTAGGTCTAAACCAGTCGTCCTAAATATGCATTAATTACATCTCACTCGCACTGCATTGAGTATCATATGATCAATGTGCATTCATAGTTGTTGAGTTGCTCTTTCTGTACTGTGTTTTAACCGTTATATTTGAAAGCCTTTTTTTATAGTAGTTAAAGTTGCATCGCTTGCAGACGACAGATTGAGATGAAAGTGTGGTAGGTGAATGGAAGATTGCAGTAACTAATCTTTTGGTTGTATTGATAATGGAGTTTACACGTCAGTTGTCTTGTTTTCTAATATTTTTGTCCCGCAGCGACAACTGTAGTTGTTGACTTATACGCACTAGATCTGTATTTCTTCCAGAGGCAATAACAATATATATTATTTTGGGGCTTTCGTTGTTTTCTAGACTTCATAGACAGAAGACTGCTAATATATTCAAAGGGAATTTTCTTGGGATGTTCGACGCAATTACGATTTACAGTAATTAAAATTAATTTTGTGATAAACACACATTACACTTTACAATTTTTCTGATAAGCAATTCATAGATTTATATTAATAAAAAAAAATCAGACTATAAAAGTAAAATTTTATTATAGAATATAGCTTGTTGGAATGCACAGTCCACTCAAACATAAAGCAAAAAATAGATAGCAGTGTTTGTAATAAGCTATGCACATGTATTATCTATGTAATTAAGTTTGAAGATTTTTTTTTAATTTTATGTTCTTAATATTTATTTTAAAAATACTAAAATATAATTATAACAACAATTGTAATGATATTAGTATAAATAATAGTATAATGATATATTAATATAGATTATATTATAGTGGATGTGCAAATATGAATATAATAGTTTTGTCGATTTTATAACAACACAAAACAATAAGGTTTATAAATAGTAATTGGGTTTGATCTAAAAGCGGTCAATCAGATATTCAATGCTCTACCAATTCAATGAACTTTCAAATATATGGTAATATATTAATATATGAATAATGAACTCCATTCATGAAACTCACAAATATTTTTTTAATTAATCTATGCTTAAAGATAAAGTAGCAACACCCTACCTCCCCACCTCTCATTAATTGAACTTGTTGGTGTTTTTAATAAACTAAATTGATCTCACTAGTTATCTAATTCAACAATAAATCAAATTCATAATCAAACTTCTATTGAGTTGCAATGGTTACTATTTCATGTTAAGTTTTTTCATTCTCATGCTCTAAATGTTGAGTGTTGTAAAGGAGTAGCCAGCTTCTTCAAATATTCCATTTATTGAGCTATTATATAAGAATTCATATGTTATTTGCAATGTAATTCATCTGTTATTTGCAATGTATTTGGTCACTAGATGTGTAAATGCATAGGTACATTGTGGGATCACCATCTCGGGTTTTGCAGAGCCCAAAGTGTAGGAGGAAAGCACTGCTGCTTTCACTCGTTCATTGGCCAATCCCTCATGGTTATTGATAATTGAATCTGGGATATTCATAAATAACTGGTGAGATCAGTTTGGTTTATTAAAAACACCAACAGAACTAAAATAAATAAACCTAGACCTGTTAGATGAAAGATGTGTCATTTAGAATGAGAAGGGAAACCTAGTGATAATAGACTCAAAGAAATTGAAAAATGGCACTACCAGTAAAATCAACTAGAAGCTCTTCAACCTGGTCTGCAAGTTTGCAAGCTATATGAAATCAATATGATTCAAATTGGAGGAGATTCGGTAGTGTTGATGGATGCAAGCTCTTAATTTTTTAGAGTGTTTGTGTGCACCTCACAGCCTAGCAATTTATTTTTTAACCCCCAATGATTGAAATCGTCAATAGATATGCATTCTTAGAATTATGAAAACGTCTTTTGAAGGCAAAATTCCCAATTTCTAGTAATCTGTTTGAATGCAAATCAAATCCAAAGACCTAAAGACTAATACAATTCTGCCCTCCGTAAGTTACGTGATCCCTTTGACCTTTTCAATTAACATATCCATGGTGGCTGTGCTCATCGTCCATACAAAAATTTAAAAAAAAATGTATATTCGAACGTGAGGTGCAAGTTGAACTCTTTTTATCTTTTTGTGCCATAATTCCTCCAAATCTTGATTGTTTGGGCCATCAATAGCAGACAAGATAACTTAAATATTACAAACCCAAATGGAAGAGCTGTCATTTATTCGATCCGTTCAACACGCGCAAAAGCAGTCTTGGAGATTTCAGAATAACATGCACACCGTTTTCTGCAACACTAATTTATTCCTCCTCTGCCCAAAACGGAAAACAACGAAACTCAGATTACAGAAACATTTGACTTTCATGAAGTTTGATTTGGGTGCATGATTGTCCACGTGGGAAGTGTTCGAAGAAAACAAAGCCAAGTTAGGTGATGATATTCAAAGATGCGAAGCCCAGAGCTTGTCCACTCTTTATACTTTAACCAACAACTCTGTATACCTAATCACGTGTAACGTGGAGTGGACAGTCCGTGCAGGTGTACGATGGGCCCTCTTCCTTCGAACTTGTGCTTATCATAATGCAATTCAGAACACATTCTACAACTTGGACTGGAAATGTCATGTCTCGCTTCGTAAGACGTCAATTCACCCACTCAAGTCGCTCACCGAAACTGTAATTGTAAATTGTATTCATCCCTTCTAAAGTACAGACGAATTTTTCTTTTGAAAGTTTGTCCAAGTTCCCAGCAACTATAACTCTCTTGATATGGGTGGATTAGGTCTTTGTACGGAAGAAAAGTATATATAATAATCTGATTTATGTGTTTTTTTTTTTTTTTTAAAGATGTATTTTGTAATTAAGTGGATAAAATTTCGAAAATGAATTCTTTTGTTTTTAGTTTTAGTGGTCTTATCTATTATAAACTTTTTTTTTTTTTTTTTACATTCGAAATTAGATGGTAAGTGTAATTTTGTCTCTTGAAATGAATCATATTATCATGTCTTCTAAGTTCAAAAGTTTTGTCATTTATCTTGAATGATTCTTTTATCAAATCAAATTGTTTGGCAGATCACTTCTATTAAGCTGATCTGGTTTGACCAATCCCTCAGCCATGGCTTAAGTTTCTCATATTCCTCTATTTGGTGTAATAGATTGGTGCAACAAAACAACAAATCTTTAGTCACCATCAGCACACTCAAAGGCAAGCATCTATTTAAAAAAGGTATCCAAGTTTTTTGAGACCTTTGGAACTCCACCACATTCAAATGGAAAACATGGCCTATCCTTAAAATGCAATTTCACCTTTCTTCCTGCGATAAACAACCAGTCCTTGAAATCCCACAACTTGTTACACCTAAACTTTGTGACCTACTATCTTTGGATTCTCATGCTAACTTTTTGAATGATTGGTGATGGTCTAATGCATGCAGCGTTCGCTTCTTTCCTCTGCGATCCATCTACAAACAACTCCTTCCTCATATTACCATCACACCCTATCCCAATAAGAAGCGACATTGCTCCCTTCTTCGATCCAAGTGGAATCAACTCAGCCACCAAATCTGGGAGTCCAAAGCAGATGCTCAGTCTCAACTCCTAGCTTGGAAACTTCATGTGAAACTTCCTGTTGGTAACCGCCTTAAATTTGTGTACCCTCAACCCACTTGTCCATTTTTGTAATAGAATAGAATCTGTAAAACATGTCTTTTGGACTTGCACCCATGCCCGTAAATTATGGCACCTGTTGTTCACCTCTTTTCCTACTTTATTTCCCTGAACATGGACTTGGAAATCAGCTCTTCTAGGTGCTTTTCCTTCCTTTGACGCCATATCCCACACTTGTAGACAAGTGATTATCAAACACATTTGGAAATTTTGGTGTCTTGCTATGTCCTCTAACACCATTTACCCTCCACAAATAGAGCTACAAATGATTGGTAACAGGTTGACCCTTTAAATGATGAACCTGCGAATTGTCCAACCATCCACTATTGTTGAGGACACCTTACACTCCCTCCTCCTACTATTGTATGCTATTATAGAGGTTAATGGAGATTTGAATGTGGCATCTTCTTGAACATGTTTCACTTTTTCTATGTTCATCATGCAATTGTATACACAAGTTTGGGGGTTGGTCTTTGAGATCACATCCATGGCCTGGAGAAATCCATAAGTGTACTCAAGCTTAGATCTACAGTGGAATTTATTGTTTCTTTGGAGAAACATGGTCAACACTACATATGAAAGATATTATGCTTATGATATTATTCCACGGATGTATTTATAGTTTGTTGGTTATGCATGGTGATTTTTCCTTTGTAAATCTGATTGGACATGTTGTTTGTTGTGGCAACATTTTGTTAATGTTGTTGCTCTTTTGTAACAACCTTTTTGTTTGTATTTTTCTATTGTTGTTTTACAATAGTTGTAATGTTGAACTTCTTATGTAAAATTATCTTAGATGCTTTTTTCCATTATAAAAAAAATTGTTACTTGTCATATTGCATGTCAAAACATTCAAGTTGAGAACCTAAGATTTCATATTTAAAAACACACCCTAGAACAGTAGTTATACATGATAAAAAAGACTAAAAATCACATCTAATCACATTGTCAAGTAGTAGTTGTAAGCATGAAATCATAATAAACAAACAATATGCATTAAAAACAACAATTCAAAATAGAATTACTCTAATTCATGCAAACCTTTGATTGGGTGCTTAATGGATGTGCACATGATGTAGGTGCTCTCATTTTGCTAGCATAAAGATGACATTCTTTGGATTATGAAATTAATAGCATGAGTTTGCATTGAGAATTGATGATGAAGAGGATGGGCTAACAATGCATTCATATATTTTTAGAGATAGAAATAAACCTATCCAACTTTGATCTTGGATCATAAGTCCAATCCATGATTGGTTCCAGAGTTAATATGGATAAGTGACAATCATAAGTGATTTGATAATTATTTTATTTTTTAATCAAAATTGTGATTATTAATCAACTTACATTCCATGAGTGAGTGAATTGAATTGACTAGTGAGTTAGGAGGAGTTAACTATTTGTATGAAATAGTTAACTAAATGCATCTAAGAGTCAACTAATCACATGGATGAGTGATGTGAGTGCATTGAGGAATTGACTAATGAAAAGGGGGATTTAATTGAATAGATTGGTGAGTGGATTGAAAGACTAATGTGAACTAATTTTGATTTATAAGTTAAATAAATGAAATGGAATTTGAAATTTTAATTATGTATTTAATAGATAATTGAAGAATATGAGTTGAAATTTATGATTTTAATTTATTTGATGCATAATGGATATGAAATATTAATAATTATTATTAGTGAAGAATAATGATCTTAGAAACAAAATTATTTTGGTTTCTACATTTTAATCCCCTTCGAGACAATATTTGAAGTAGCAATATTTAAAAGTAAGAAAAGAAAATGTAGCTAGGAAGAATTGATTAGAAGAGATCAAGAAAGGGATGGCATGCCCTAGTTAGGTGCAATGAATAATGAAAGATAGGATGGTGAGATAATGCTACATTAAGAGGTTAATTGTGCAAAAGTTGCACAAGCAATCTCTCAAAAGAAAAAATATGAAGAAAAAGTTATATGGAAGATGAAAATAATGGAAGAAAAATGAAGATATAGATTCAAGAAAAAGTGAAGTGGGTTGAAAAATTTAATATGGATAACATATGAATAATAATAAATGAAAGGATGAATATGGATTTATTATTGATGATACAATGATTGGTTTTTTAATGCATTTATTATGTTGACATGTAGAGAAAAATATTATTTTGAAATAGGAGTGGATGCTATGCACGGAGGTATATAAGACCAAAGTGATGATGTATCTAATACACATGGACTAACTCACAAGAAAATATCAAACAAGGGGATTCCCCAACAATCACAAGGTATTTGTTATTCCTAGTGGTTCTATGATGGGATGACCAACAAACACAAAGAAGAGTTCCCATCACATCTCAATATGTTTGATATTAATGGTACCTATTAAAGAAGAACAAACAAAATTAGGAGGCCAATACATAGCAGAAGGAATTTCACCTTGGTGGGTCTTGTGAGGGAACAACCAATGTTCAAATATGGTACACGTAAACAAAAGACTATACCCCAATATAAACTATTCAAGGTGTGCCATGATATATAATGATTATGGTGACCACGAATAGGCATAGGATGGGCCAAAATATTAATCAAAAGATCAAAAGGACAATTCAAAGAAATAAAATATTAATTGTCAACTAAGACACAATAGTGTTACCTCTTGTCAAAGTGCTAGAATGATAAGTCAGTGAGGGTTATTCCTAATTTGGGGAAGGATGCATATTATGAAGGTAAGTGATGAATGAAATATAAAAAATTAATAATGGAAAATAAAACCCTTAACAACCTTTAAACCCCTATCATGCATTAGCAGAATGTAAACATATGAAATAATAATGCAAACACATCCAAACACATATGAACACCAGATTTATGTGGAAGAACCAAGAAGGGAAAAACCATGGTGAGGATTAGCTCACTAATATATGAATTTCAACACCAAATACAATAAGGCTCAATGCAGGGGGCTCACTGCCAGTGGCTCACTACCAAAGGACTCACTGTCTAGAGGAAAGAAGAATAGAAGAAGGGGTGGCTTACAACCAATTTGAACTGCTAATAATGCATCTCTCATATGTCGAAGGTACAATTCCACTTAAGCACAAAAAACTCATCAAATAGATTGAAATGTAGACACCTTCTGCTCACTACATTTGGAAGTCATAGGCATTAAGGCTCACACTCAAATCATCACACTTGCTTTGATTTTTCTTATGAGATTTGTCATCTTGCTCAACTTACAACCAGTAACTATAGTAGTACATACCGGTTTAGAATCATCCATTCCAAAATTCCTCAACATTTCCTTAACATACTTAGATTGTGATATGAATATGCCTTTCTTTGATTGACCAATCTACAAACCAAGGAAGAAATTCATCTCACCACACATTGACATCTCAAATTCTTTCTACATTTCCTCTACAAACCTTTTGAACATACCTTCATTTCCTCCAAAGATTATGTCATCAACATATACTACCACAATTAAGATTTGTTTACCTTCAATTTTGAAATATAGATTGTTATTTGCAGTAAATTTTCTAATTCCTTACTACGAGTACTTATCTAAACTTTCATACCAGGCTCTAGGAGCTTACTTCAGTCCATACAATGCTTTCTTCAATCTATAAACCATATTTATATCTTCTGACAATTGAAAACCTTTTGGTTGTTCAATGTATACCTCTTCTTCCAATTAACCATTCAAGAATGCAAACTTCGCATCCATTTGATATAATTTGTGTAAACAAATATTTTTAGCTTCCAAGGGTCTTTCTAGCACTTCTAGGGTTTTTCACCTAAAAGGAGAAAGATGGGCCAAAATTGTAAGGAAAATTAGATGCAGAAAACAATTCTCCTAACGTCAATACCTCAGGAAAGAATGCAGAAGTACTTTTAAATTTTCAATTGCAGTCAAGTTAAGATGCACTATGATACAGATTACAGAAACAGAGTACTAGACAAACACACATGAACACCAGATATACGTGGGAAAACCCTTATGGGAGAAAAACCCACCACACCAAGAGAAATCACTTTGTATTACAGTAATCAAAATTACATACAATTCTAGACTTATCTTTCTGGTGTCATTATACAGCAACATTCATCATGTACATTCTTCGAATAGAAACTTCCAAGTTACAGCCTTTACAAATTTCAATTCCTTTACTGATACAATTTGAATTCTTCACACTCCATTGTTGATCGAACCACTATCCAACCCCCAAGGGTCTCCAAATCCAAACTATATCCATGGTGTTCCCTGACTGTCGAGCTTTCTCACAGAACTGTCGCAACGAACAAACTCCCAACGGTTCCAATTCGACTCCTCTGATTCATCCACGAGATGCCACATCGAAAGGTCTTACTCGGTCAACAGAATTCACAATGTACTAGCATCTCGATGAGACACTAACTGTGTCTCATCGATGCCACATAGAATTCATATCGATGTCGCCAAGAGACTCTATTATCGCTAAGACATTCTATCGAGCTTCCATGAGATTCAACAAGTCATCATGCAGTTGCCCTGACCTATCGCTCTCGCCAGGAGGTCATATCGAGTCACTAAGGTTACACCGAAGACACAAGTCATATCGAGCTTCAAGAGATAGTCAGCAAGACTCACATCTATCGCCGAGAGTTCATACCAATTTCCATATGTTTCACCAATGACCAACTATCGCCAAGAGCTACCCCGATAGCCATCAGCTACCGATAAGACATTCGCCATCGCTAAGAGGTTTCTCCAATAGCTTTAAGTTATACCAAAGGCTTCCAACACAACGAGCTATCAGCGAGACATAAATAACTCTCGCTAAGACTTCTCACCGAGCCTACCGAGTCACTCCGATGATCTACCTTTGAGTCTCTATCGGTAAGACATTTGTATATCACCCAGACTTCATAACGAAGCCTTAGTGTTACACTGATAACTCCCAAGTGTGTCCCTGTCGGTATGACATTCACTGTTCACTGAGACGTTTCTCCGACCACTATGAGTTACTTCGAAGAACGCTTGGATGAGTCCCCATCAGCAAGACTTACACTGTTCGCTAAGACATCTTACCGGATCATTAGAGTTACCCTCAAGACCATAGTCGCCAAGAGTCTCACCGATACATGATCGAATGGCCTTTCGGCCAGAGGTCTCCCGAGCGCTATGAGGTCACAACGAGTACTCCATGTTACAATGATAGACTCCTCAATGCAACCTTTCAGCAAGACAATTGCAAGGTCACAGCGACCTGTTCAGAACAGAATGAAACAAGATGCTAGTCGGCCAGACAATTAGAATGTCACACCAACTTGACTCTAATGGAGGTTTCAGCCTGTAATGTTTGAGGCCCATATTTCCAACAAAAATGCAATGTAAACACTCAAGATTAATGTATTATGGATGCAATATGCCTAGATGGGATGATCTAAATTCAAAGGACTAATAAAATGGATTGATTATGTATGCAAAACTAAGAAATGCAAAGTGTTTAAAAACATGGTGTTGTATGCAAACATGAACTAAAAGCATGAACAAACAATAACATAACTTAATGAGACTAAATGAGGTGCACCTGGAGGCTGAAAGCTGATGTTGAGAGGTTTTGGAATACTACAAAGATCAGTGTTGAAGCCCATTGGAACTCATTTGCCACATATGGCGAATTAGTCCTGTTTCTGGTGAAAACTGTCAGAACATGTTTCAGGATGTTGGGAATAGAAAACTTCATAAAACACTTTTTCCAGCCTAGCAGTAGGATTCATTCACCATAAATGGCGAATTAGTCCACCTACAAATTTTTGAAAATTCAAATGTCAATTCTGTGGATCCTAGTTTGCACTTTTCTGCCTAACAGCTTGTCGGATCCGAATCTGGAAAATATGACGGGAAGGTGTTCTCCAAGCTTCAAATAGGGTTAGGTTGAATTTGATGACTTTGATGACTTTACAACACCTTTCTTGACACCTTTCTCTTTGACAAATTTGCTTACAAGACTTGCAAACACACATGCAAAGAGGGGAAAAGTGTTAAGGGTTAGAGTATAGGGGTTTACCTTGGTCAAACCCCGGTTTGGTAATCAAACCCTTGATAATGAAATGAAATAAAGAGATAATGATGAAAAAATAACATGTAATGTCATAAACTCACCAAACCCTTGATGTTGAAGTCTGAAGATATGTTGTTCCAAGATGCTTGAATACTATAATGCTTAAATGCTATGATGAATGAATGAATTATGTTGATGGTGGATGAATGAATGGAATGGGGGTTAAAATGAATAGAAAATCATATATTTATACACAATTGTGCCCTAATTTCCCAAAATTACATCGCAGGCCGACCTTAGGTCTTAAGGAATAAAAACCCGCTAGTAATTTGAATTTATTTTGATTTTTGTGCCAAGAGTGACTCATTCGCCCCTAATGGTGAATGGGTCCCACTCAAGGCATGTGAATGGGTGTCAGAAATTAAGTTGTCTTAAATGACATTTTTCAGGTTTCATTAAAAAATACACTTAATTTAGGCATGTAAGTGCATAAAGGGGGCAAATAAAGCATAAGAAAGGTGTATTTGTTGATGACAAGTCTAGAAAAGTGTGAAATTTTGTTACAAGACTTTACAACACTTTAAAATAAGACTTGGTAAGTGATAAAAAGGGGGTATGTGGGTGAATTATAATAAGAAGAGTCTAGAAAAGTGTGAAAATGTGTTACAACACTTCACAACACCTTTACAAGACATCATAAAGTCTTAATGATTCAATTAAGACCTAGTGTGAATGTGTGGGCCACATTGCAACATTATTTAAATGAAGGAAAAATAAAGCAAAATAAGCACAAGGAGGGACAAAACAAGAAAAAATAGAAGGGTTACTTTTTCCATGTCCACGCTTTGAAATTGGGTCATCCCACAATAATTTGGGTTATAGTTTTTTACTAGACTTGACATTGAAATCAACATTTTAAGTGAAATCTTCACTTTCTGACACCTATAGTAGGTAAATTTTGTTAGAAGATTGAAGATGATGCAAACTAGTGATTTGTAATATTTTTTTCTGTAGATTTTAAATATTTTTTATAATTGAAATTAAATTGTATTTTTTTGCATGTTTCCTTTGATAAATAGTTTTTAATAGTAAACAACATTTTTAAAAAGTGATGTGTACATTGGATCACATAACTTGTTTTCTACAAAGAATAAAGTTGTGATTCTTTTGAATTTAGGTTGGTAACACTGATATCTAGTGATTGCATTTTGTTTCATAACATTTTGTTGAATATTTTTTTTTTAATTAAGATTTGAAGTCAAACCAATTACAATTTTGACATAGGTGCACTTCGGCTCGCATAACATTTTATGTATTGAATCTTTCTTTTTTTTTGGAATGAAGACATTAATACCTAGTGCGTAGATATTTAAAAAAAAAAATCACTCATTTACTATTTTTCCGCAATGGTTTTTCACCAAACTTGATGTTGGATGAAAAACCTATGTTTAGTAAAACTAAAATAAAAAAATAAAAATAAAATATATGAAATTTATAGTTGTTGGGAAGCTCATTTCAAGGACTACGATTCTCCAACTTGGTCTATCTATTTGATTCCATTTGCACATGCAAATCAAGCTTCAAAAGTTAAAAAATACTTAATTTTACAAATAAAGTGGCAAAGTTAAAAAAGAGGGTTTTCATTCAAACTCCCCTTCTAATGAAGGGGGGTTCAAATGAAGGGTAATCCCTTCATTCAAACTCCCTTCATTAGAAGGGGGTTTGAATGCACACCCCCTATAATATGGCGTTGATCAAACAAAAATTACAATATTTCATTAAGTTGTGGTTCATTAGATGTTATAACCCAATTCTTTTTCATATTTATTTAAATATGGAAAATTGAATTATTGATGAGATTCAATTAAATATTAAATGGAGATTCTAGAATATTAAAAAAAAAAATGAATATAAAGAGCTGACTGATAATTGATTTTTGTGAATTACTGAAAATTATTTTTTATATATCATCAAGAATTGAACATTACTAATCAATTTGCAAGTGCAAGTGTGAGCAGTTGTAGGGTGACAAGTTGAAGGATGAGAACATGGTTGAAGTAGGATTGTTTAGCCAAATTGAATGGTAAGCCAGTTGGAATCTGGGTGCACACACCACTGAAGGGCATCATGACTTGGATTTAAATCAATTTGCATATATCAAAGAATGATAATTTCCTGACTCGAACTATTTTTGTGTTTGAAAATATATGGCTTGTAGATATAAAAAAATTATCCATTTAAAACTCTATGTTTGAAGAAACAAAATAAAATTTCTTTATACATAGATAAAGATGCTCAAATTTGAAATTAATTTGCCTATTGAAAGTAATATTGTATGGAACTCGTAAGCCATAAGAAACAATTATACATGGAAGTAAATATGTATATATAAATATATATACATATACATAAAAATATATGCATGTGTGTACATAAGATTCGAATACATATATATATATATACACATGTGTGTATATGCAAATGTAGAAAGTATGGTAAATGAGAATGGAATCATTTAAATAAACACAAAAAATGAATATATATATATATTTGAATGCATATTCAAACATATATGTGTTGAATTCAAATGATAACCAGGGTGATCCCACAATAGTGGTTTACAATTTTTGGCCAAACTGGACACTCAAATAATTTTTTTAAACTAAATCTTCACTTTTGGGCACCTATAGCGGCTAAACCGTGAGGAATTTGAAGATGATGAAAACTAGAGTTTCGTGACATTTTGTTTGTAGATTCTAAATATTTTTTTTTTCTATTTTTTTGGAATCATATTGCACTTCTTTTTCCATCTACCTTGAAAACTAGTTTTTTTCAGAAAACAACATTTTTAAAAAGTGACGCTCACCGTATAAGGCATAACTTTTTTTGCATGAAGGATAAAGTTATAATTCTTTCGAACTTAGATTTGTAACTCCGATATCTAGTGCTTCCACTTGGTTAGATAGTTTTTTATTGATTTTTTTTTCTTTAATAAAGTTTCGAAGTCAAACCAATTACAATTTAGACATAGCGTGACTGTATAACACGTACATTTTTTTGTATGTATCAAAATTCAATTTATTTATTTTTGCTCGATCAAGGACTCTAATATCTGGTGTACTCATATTTGTCAATTTTTTTTTATAATCCTCTATTTTTCCACATGTGCATAATAGAGACCTTGATTTTCGGTGAAAAACCTACATTCACAAGAAATAAAAAATAAATTTAATAATCAAATTTAATTTAATTAAAATTATTCTTTTTTGGAAGCTTATAATAAGGACTACATACTTACAAAAAAATTAAATTAAATGAATTCATTTGATCCCCCAAAAGGTAAATCAAAAGTGGTTGTTTATTAGCATTTTGATAGATGTAAAGGAGACTCCATTATAGGTATGGTTTAAAACTAGTGGGGTTCTATCCAAGGGTGCTTGGTCTAAGGTAGTTTGATCAAACCCTATTCAATTGGAATCCTTTAAATGGAACTTTGCAGGGATTAAATCATTATATTTTCTAAAAATATGTGATTTCAGCAAAAATCAAGATCCCCCAGAAAGTGTAAACCACTACTGTGGCAGCACCCACCGATAGCATAGTACTATTAAGTTGATAATTAAAACAAATACAATGATGGAAGTAAGGCCTTCCATGAATTTAATGGCTATAATTGAATTGTGTAGTGGCCAGTGGCAAGGCTATAATGCCTCCACCCTGGGCATGCAAAAATATAGATTGTTGTTTCCATTTTTGAATAACACATAGGCAGTGTGGCGAAGAAAACATAGGGAAAGGTGTGTCATAGGAAGAAAAAATTAGAGGAGCTCAGAGGAAAAAAGCCAGGGGATAGCTTACTCAATTCAATATTGAGGTAATCCAAACTATGCAAGAAATATAAACTTGTTTTTATTCTTATTCCTTCCTTCATTATTATCAAACGATAACAATTACATTTTGTATATATTGATTTCTTTCATTCATGTGTGAGTACATTTGATAAAAGTCATGGCCTTGGGAAAAATTGCATGGTGTCCACCTATGTGGGTCACTTTTTTTGCATTATATGTATGATATCTTTCTTTTAGGAAGCCATGTGGCTAGCTTTACGAGCTAAGTCAAGCCATCGAATGATAAGCTTAGGTGGTTCATCCTTGAGGTCACTCACATGAGCATGCCATATGATGGCTATTGTATTATTTACACCATTTTATTGTAACTCACTATGGTTAAACAGTGATGGGGATTGATTAAGGATTCCCTTAGAAGAGGGTTTGTATCCTTGTAAATTTATTTCTTATGATTTTTCACCACCCTAGTGTCTAGTCGAGGCTCGTAATGCTTCAAGAGCTGGTCCTAAACTCTTGTTATTTATAAATGTTGACCCATAGGGCTATCAGAAATGAATCTGATGACAATGTAAGTGATTCCTCTTATACTTTATATGAGATAAACTACGATTTGGGGAAAATAAGAGACCCCTCTAAATATTGTATTTTCTTGTAATTTATATCGAACCTTGATATTAAAAATGGAATGATAATAGTAAATGGAAAGGGTTGTGTTTATTGTTTTTAAGCCTTAAATGAATGTAGGTTGTCTTTTCTATGAAGTCAACCCCATTCGATGAAAACAATGGAATGAAAACCATGTTAAAATGAAATCAACTTCAACATGTAGAATATCCTTGCATGCATGGTAATAAAATAGTAAATTATATCGGCAAAATTTTGAATATAATTATGATGATCTTGACCATTAGGAAATGGTTAACTCAGAGTAACCATAGCTTGATGTTATAGCTTGTTGGGCAACAATATTTTTCTGAATATTGTCATACTATCCTTATGTATGTTACAAGGTAGATTTTTACTTCAATGTTTTATGTACAATGTGAAAGAATCGTATCGTTTCTTCTAATTATTAGTGAATTATATGCTTGTAAAAGTGATCATTTCTTATAAGAACAACTAGAGATCTGTAACAAAGCAATGATACTATTTATTTTTCATAAAACTGAATTGTAGAAAAGAGAATATGAATGTTATGTTGCATTACAACTCCGTTTGATTTATAAGTGTTTAAATGATGAATGTGCATATGTGAGCAGCTTGCTTATAACTATATAGTAGGAATAGTATTTCTTTTGTTTAAGCCAAGAATGTACATAAGAAAATAGCTAGTTTTGCAACTATTTAGTAGGAAATAGTAAATGTTTACTCAAATAGTATGTATGAAACTGAAAGACCTGTACTATTCACTTGACAAGGAAAGGTCAAGCAAACTACTATCTAAGTTCGCAATTTGAATTAATGAATTTTTTGAAATGTATGCACAAACTCAAACATTAGTAGGTGCATATATTTGTATGCACATAGACTTCATCTATGTACATACGCATACTTGTGACAAACCATTTTTTTTTTCTTTTAGTACTTTCATTTTAATGGAAAAATGCTTGAGATTGTTAGAAGATTAATCTTTACTTGGTAAAGGTTATTCTTTAATTGTAATTATTTATTAACTTGTAGGAATATTCCAAAGGAATCCCTACAAGTCTTTTGTCCTTTTTGTCATCTCACACATGTGTGAGGATGGTTTATTTTTAATTCCTTTATTAAGGAATATTTGTAACCACCTCCTTAAGAGGTGACACTTTGCACACACATAGATGAATGGTGGCATTCATTGAGTTGGGAGTTACATTATAACTCCTTCTTCTCACCTCTACTTATTGAGGTGCCTCTCCTCTCATTCTTTAAGACTCATGCAAGCAAGCTAAGGCTGAAGCTCTCTCTCTTTGTATTATTCTTTAGGCATTTTGCCTCCATTCATAATATTGGGGTTTTTTCTTGTTTTTTCCCCTTAACAAATTCTTGTGTCTCTCTTGCTTTGGTGGTGCTTGGTTTGGCTACTTCAATTTATTTGGTAATCTCTTTCCTTCAAACAATTGCTCTTTATTAGTACTTTCCATTGCTCTTTTTTTATTTCCTTTCATGGTATCAGAGCTTGGTATTACTAATATTTTGTGAGCTACATTGTTGAAGGTTTACCAGATTTTTCAACACACCATTGGAGGCACTCAAAGAGAAAAAGAGAAGAGCCAAAAGTCTAATCTTGTTTTTTGTTTGATATATTTTTCTAACCATTGTGCAGGATTTCTTATCTAAATATTTCTAAGTTTTTCAAATTTCAAATTTGTGCAATATATTTTGCATGCATGATTTATTTATTTATTTTTGCATAAAAATTTAAAAATCCATTTTTGCATATTAAAGTTTTTGTAAAAAATCAATTTTTTAAGGGGCTCTAACTCTAGTTCAGAAATTCTTTTTAGAAAAAAAGCTAATCTATTTTTTTTGCAAATCTGTATATTAGATCTATAAAAAAATCCATTATAATTTGCATGCATGTTTATTCTTTTGCAGATTTTTAGAAACCCTCAAATAAAGGATTATAGTGTAGTCTTTTTAAAAAAAAAAAATTTATTTCTATATGTCATAATTTGCATGTTCAAATTTCTGTAAAAAAAAATTATTATTTTTAAGCTCTAACCCTAGTTTAGAGATCTTTTCAAATAAATCAAATAAATCTTTCTTTTTCAAACTTGACACCTTCTTACAGAAGTTTTTTTTTAAATAATAAATAAATATCTAAAACCCAAATTTTTATGCATACAGTAAATAATAAATTCAAATAAAAAAACTTTTGCAGCCCTTGCCCCTCTGTTGCTCGAACCATGGCTTTTTGTTGTAATCTTGGCCCTTGAAAAAGCTGCTAAATATCCCCTCTGGCCTGCTGCTTCGAAAAAGCTGCTAAATATCCCCTCTGGCCTGCTGCTTCGTCTCTCAAAACCCTTGCTGCTGCTTCTCCTCACACTTCACCTCTTACTTGCCTCTTTTCTATTTCCTTTCAAAAAAAAGCAGAGGGAAAAGAGGTAAAATCTCTTTTGTTTAAAAAAAAGATTTCATTTTAAATGAAAAATCTTTCCCTCCCACATAGGAGGTAAAAGTTTCTTTTTATGAAAAATGTGTTTTTCCTCTTTTTAAAGAATCTTCCTATTTTTAAGGTTTTAAAAAAAGTTTAATCTTTTAAATCTTTCATTTCATATTTATTAGTTTATAACTTTAAAACTTTAATGTAGTTTTATTTATTAGTTTTAAATTAATATTATATAACTTTAGTAATTTTTCATAATTTATATTCTTAATTTAATTTTATATTTAAATCAATTAATTTTTATTTTTTTTAAATCCAATTTATATTGATATTATTTAATTATATATCCTTTTAGATTGATTATTTTACAAATATAAGATATTTATTTTTTCTCTAACTAAAAGGAGATTGTTTTTAATCAAAAGTGGTATTTTTTTTTGTAAGCAAATATTTACAATACTTATTATTTTTCTCATAAAGTTGTGATTTTTTATTTTTGGCAATCATGTCAACTTTAATTCCTGAAATTAAATTAAATTCTTCTAACTATCATTCTTGGAAAACTCATATATGCTTTATTTTTCGGTTTAAACATCTTTTAGATGTAGCTACAGATCCTAAATCTAAACCAGGTTCATCTGCATCCAAAGATGAAATCGAAAAATGGAATCTCAAAAATGAAGAAGCCCTTGGCCTCATAGGTATCTCCATGTCACCCGAACTTTATGTTCACATTGGGACATGTACAACTGCCTATGAAGCATGGGATAAACTCAAAACAATTTATGATAGTACAAATGAATCAAGAAAAATTCAAATTCAAGATCAACTTGAAGATTTGAGGTATTCTGATTTTAAATCTATGGATGAATTTTTATTGAAATTTGATGCTTTAAATTGTCAATTGGATGGTTTAGGAGTTAAATTAGATAATCTTAGATTAATTCATCTTATTCTTAAAAAGTGTCTTCCTAGACAATTTCAACAATTCATTACTAATATTCATGCTCAATTAGCTATTCCTTCTTTAGCTACTCAATTAACTTATGATATTTTTCGTGATTTATTAAGACAAGAAGAGGCTAAGTTAATTCAGTTTGGTACTCTTAAGTCTAATGAACATGCTTTCTTGTCTAATCATAAGCAAAATTTTAAACCTCAATCTAAACAACAACATTATAATTCCAAACCTCATTATAATAATGACAATGATCCTAGAGAGTTTAACTCTTCTAAGAGACCACATTGCACTTATTGCAATAAGGATGGTCATTGGAAAAATACTTGTTTTAAAAAGAAAAATGAGAAAAAGCTTATGAATCAAAATAATCAAAGTTTCATAACAATGGTAATCAATCTAGACGTGCTTTTACATGTAGTTTTAATGTTTCTAAACCTTTTTAATGGGTTAATGATTTGGGTGCATCTCAACATGTTACTTCACATAAAAAGTTTGTTTTTTAAATAACTTCACAAGTACTTTATTATTGGACTTGATCAACCCAATAATAGTGTACTTGTTTTACTCAATTATATTTGGAATATGAAAAGGGGATATTCATGTAGTCATGAATGCATGAATATCGTCTTAAATGACTTATTTATACTTAATAATTATTCTCTTCATAGTATGCATTTCCCATTATTCCATCACAATTTTTTTTAATATTATTATCATTATTATTTATAACTTAAGGTGGATTGATTTGTGGCTTGAGAAATTATCATTCTCTCTACCTAAGTCTTGATCTATTGTAATATTTAAAACAAACCTAGTGTTTCCTTCTCAACTACAATTATGTTGTTTTGATAAAGGGAATTTGATATTTTATTGTGTCTCATTAATATGATATTATGCCTTATTGGTAAATTTGGATTTTTGATGGATTTATTTCATCTATATTTTTGCAAATTAAAAGCTCATTGGAGTATTTTCCTTCTTGATGGATTTATTCCATCTATATATGTTTTGCAAATTAATCACTTTATCAAGTCTCAATGGAGCCTTTATATATTTATTTTATGCGCTAGACGCATTTGCAGTAATGTTGCATAGGGAGCCCTATCTATAATGAATCTTATATTTTATCAAGTCTCATTGGAGTTTTGGGACCCATGGAAAATATTTCCATCCACTTTGATGGTATGCACTTACTTATTTATGATGAACTTAGATCTATTTTCTTAATTGATGGGGATCAAGTTCTTGAAACTCTTATGTTTCATTATTTTATTGAAGGCAATATGGTTTTTATACCATTATTAGGACTATTGATATTAATTTTTTTTTAACTAAGGCACTATGGTTTTTTTATAAAACCATCTTTAGGACTAATTTTCAAAGTCCTTTATTATTAATCTTGATACAATTTCCCTTTACAATACAACAAATGATGTAGTGAGAGGAAACCTAGAACTATTATTGCAATGTCTAGATATATTGACATTTTATAATTTGGGTTATCCTTTCTTTCTATCTCATGGTTTCATTAAAAGTAAAAATGATCCAAATTTATATATTAAGCATAGTGAAAATGATATTGTGATTATTATTTTATATGTTGATGATTTAATTGTCACTTCTAGTTCTAACATTTTGCTTAGTGATGTTAAGTCTCAACTCAATCAACAATTTCAAATGAGTGATTTGGGCCTATTACATTATTATATTTATGCAAAATTGGAAAACACCTAAATTGTTGGATTGGTTTCTAGATTTATATCTAAACCACAACAAACTCATTTTAAAGTTGCAAAAAGAATTTTAAGATATGTTAAAGGCACTCTTAATCTTGGTCTCTTTTATGATTCAACTTGTGATTTTTCTATAAAAGGTTATACTGATTTAGATTTAGGAGGTGATCCCAATGATGGGAGATCCACTTGTGGTTATTGTTTCTTTGTTGGATCAGGTGCAATCTCATGGAATAGTAAGAAACAACACTCTACTTCTCTTTGTTCTACAGAAGCTGAATATAAAGGTTGTACAAATGCATCTAAAGAAGCATTATGGTTAAGAAGATTACTTGAAGACTTGGGTCTACCTCAAAGGATCCTACTCCTTTATATTGTGATAATCAAAGTGTTATTTCTTTGGCAAAGAATCCAATTTTTCATGCAAGGACCAAACACATTGCTCTTCAACATCATTTCATTAGAGAGCAAATTGAAGACAAGCAAATTTCTCTTTTGTATTGTAAAGGTGAAGATCAAGTTGCAGATATTCTCACCAAAGCTCTTTGTAAAGATAAATTTCTCTTCCATTGTAAAAATCTTGGATTACAACCCATTGAAGGGTTTGATGTAACCTCCCCAAGTAAAGCTTAAGGGGGGATGTTAGAAGATTAATCTTTACTTGGTAAAGGTTATTCTTTAATTGTAATTATTTATTAACTTGTAGGAATATTCCAAAGGAATCCCTACAAGTCTTTTGTCTTTTTTGTCATCTCACACATGTGTGAGGATGGCTTATTTTTAATTCCTTTATTAAGGAATATTTGTAACCACCTCCTTAAGAGGTGACACTTTGCACACACATAGATGAATGGTGGCATTCATTGAATTGGGAGTTACATTATAACTCCTTCTCACCTCTACTTATTGAGGTGCCTCTCCTCTCATTCTTCAAGACTCATGCAAGCAAGCTAAGGCTGAAGCTCTCTCTCTTTGTATTATTCTTTAGGCATTTTGCCTCCATTCATAATATTGGGGTTTTTTCTTGTTTTTTCCCCTTAACAAATTCTTGTGTCTCTATTGCTTTGGTGGTGCTTGGTTTGGCTACTTCAACTTATTTGGTAATCTCTTTCCTTCAAACAATTGCTCTTTATTAGTACTTTCCATTGCTCTTTTTTTATTTCCTTTCAGAGATGATAAGTAGAAATTAGTCATAAGAATGAAGTGATGAAATGATGAATTACTCCATGAATCATAAATATTTTATTCAGATTTAGCTTACTCTACATTTTGATAGACATTTATGAAGAAGTAATTTGAATATTGAAACAAAACAGTGGTACCTTAGTTGACTAGAGCATCTATGGGCAGTTGCTACTAGAGGGTAGATAGTTGTTTAGTAGAAAGTTACCTTCTAGGACAAATGCAGAAATGGAGTTAGAGAGTATAGGTTTTCTTTACTAGAACCTATTTTTTGCTGTTGTTGCAACACACTTTTATGCTTAGACAAGCAATATTGTTCATTATGTACATGTATGAATGAACTCTATGATTTCACTCTCTTCCATTCCTAGCATAGATGTTGCACTTTCTTTTCTAGAATACAGATAGAAATTGTATGTTGATGATTGGGCACACAA
The DNA here is from genome assembly GCA_007258455.2 of Sequoia sempervirens. Lineage (NCBI taxonomy): Eukaryota > Viridiplantae > Streptophyta > Pinopsida > Cupressales > Cupressaceae > Sequoia > Sequoia sempervirens. The sequence continues at coordinate 69,859 of VDFB02281713.1, forward strand.
TAGATTCCACCTTGCAAGTTGTTCTCTTGCTAAACTTTCCATGCAGGTTCAGGAATTCTTCAAGTCAAAGAATACTGAGGAAGCGTAAGCTTCATGGTTGGTGCTAAGGCGCTTCAACCATACTCTCATCCACTAGTAGAGGCGATCATTGAAGATGAACCTTAGTTGTTCACCAGACTACTATAGTCTATGATGTAACTTGATGTAAAATCATTTATGTACTAGATAGAAAATGTACTATGTAATGACATTGTGGCCTTAGGAGCCAAGAAAAAATGATATTGTAATTTGACTTTTGAAGTGAATATAAGAATCTTTGACTCATCTTAAATGGACATGTGTAGCTATGATTGACTTAGCCACTACTTATTTCTTTTCAATTTGGAGTATATTCATGTGTCATTTACAATAATGTTAATTAAGTAATAATTTGGAATGGGTTATTACATTTGGTATCATAGCTTAGGGTTCAAATCTAAGCCTTTTTGAGTCTACCATAGTTGATTAGGGTAGTTGACCCTTGACCCAAACTGGAAGTCCTGAGGATTGACCAAACTTGAATTGAATGCAGGAATGGGGAGGTCAAAGGCAAGATGAAGGAAAGGGAAAACTGTTAGAACCCCACACAAGAATGATGTAAAAGAAGGAAATGTCAAGGCAGAGGTTCCAAAAATTCTCGATGATGAAACTCTAGCTCAAGCTCTTATGAGACTCAAGCTAGAGAGAGGCCTAAAGATTGAAGAGAAGCAAACACCTAAAATCAAGAAGCTTTCCACAATATAGGATTGGTCTCTAGGGTGTGGAATCAATGCACCCTTGTTGACTAAAGAGGAAAAGGAAAGCTTGTGTGCTCAACCATCCTATTATGTAAAGTTTGATGTAAACTCAGATGATGACCCTTAGGAATGTCCTTTATTTGATACCAAGAAATCGAAGTGATGTAACTATAATTCTTTTGTAAATAAGGGTCTATTGACTCACCTTAAATATAAATAAAATCAAATGATATTTTGGTGTGATCAATACGACTCTAAAATGCGTGCATGATGCATGAATGTGTATGTCTTCTATGTTGAAGAGTGTATGCACATGAAGATTATGTGATTTAGTAAACAACGTTTATTCGTAGAACCTTGTGTTGAGATATGATAAATGTGACTGTTATGCAAGATAAGTGTGAGACATCATGGTGGCCACTAGACAAGACATGGGTGGTACTGGTTCTGATAATGGACCAAATAAGAGACTAGAACAAATAAAAGAGCTTCTAAGTCGACAAGAGTCTTGCATGGATCATATTGAGAAAGAATTATGAGTGGCATGAGAGGACCGAGATCGTAGGAATGTAGAAGCAATCAAGGAAATGGTGGTCTAGGGGCAATTCCACAAGGACGAATTGAGGAGGAGCTTGGAAAAGACCTTAAAAGAGTAGCACAACCCAAGTTCGATGGTAAGTCCATCAAAACCGGAGCTGAATCTTGGATTATAGAGATGGAAAATACTTTGGGATTTGTAATCTTTATGAACAAACCAAGGTAGCATGGGCTACATATCATCTCTTAGGTGAAGCAATGACATGGTGGGATAATGAGAAGTTGGAACGAAACCTACAACCTACTGAGATCCCTTGGGAACTCTTCCTCCAGTCTTTCAGGAAGAGATAGCTATTGCAACTTTTCTTTGACAACAAAATGACAAAATTTTAGAGCTTAACCTAAGGAAATATGAATGTGATTTAGTATTGGGAAAAGTTCACAACTTGTTGAAGTATGTACCTCAGTATCAGGGGGATGAACAATTGCATATCCAGAAATTCTTAATGGGACTCAAATCCCACATAGCAGTTGAGGTGGACATGCACGAGCCTCAAACCATGAATGAAGTCTTTTAGAAAGCCACCAAATAGGAACAAAAGTTGCAGCAGTTGTCAAAGCTTTGTAGCAATTTGAGTTCTAAGTATCATTATGGGAAGAAGAAATTTCATAAAGGAGACAAGAACCATAAGATTTTTAATCTCAAGAGGGGAAGTGAATTGCAAGACAAGGGTGAAGATGGTAATGGTGGAAAGAACAAGAAAGAAAATAAAGGAAAAGGTAAGGACGACCAAAAGCAGAAGGGCTTTAAAGAGAACATAAAGGACCTCAAGATGGATGTTATACTGGTGGGGGCGATTTTTATGCCTCAAATTGTCCTTAGTGGTTGAAGTCCCAAAGGGAAGGAAGCTACCAACAAACTCACCAGATCCATGCCACAATGGACAATAGGTAGGCAGAATATTAGGTTTCGCCAATTCATCTAACAAGTAAGCTCTATGGCCAAACTATCTCTATCTTAATTGATATTGGAGCTACTAAATGTTTTGTAGATCCTAGAATAATGTCTAAGATACCCTTTAGACTGGGGTACATGGAAAACTCATGGATAGTCTAGTATGGAAATCAAGTAGATTGGAGGGTAGATACATGTCTCTTTTGCAGTGAGTTAGAACTTCCAACCTTTCAAACTCATGTCAACTTGTATGTGGCACCCTTAGGCTCATCTGATGTGATTTTGGGAATAAACTGGCTAATTGAGCATAAATCTCTAGTGAACTATGAGGACAAGGTGGTCAACTTTCTAGATGATTATGGAAACCCAATTTAGGTTTGTGGAATGTAGAGACCCTTAGAGATTATAAATTTTTTTTCAATGCAGCTTAAGAAGGCTCGTCAAAAGGGGTGTGTGATTTATGCAATGCATGTTAGTAATCCGAAAAAAAAGGAGCCATATTTAGATGATTATCCTATTCTCAAGGAGTTCTAGGATTTATTCCTTGAAGAACTTATGGAATTGCCTCTAAAGCGAGAATTCAATTTTTCTATCGACCTAGTCCCAGGAGTTGAGCCTTAAGGAACCTTATCGAATGACCACTATAGAAATTTATGAGTTGAAGGCCCAACTAATGGAATTGTTGGACAAGGGACTCATAAGACCCAGTGTGTCTCCTTGGGGAGCATCGATTATTTTTGAGAAAAAGAAGGATTGGACCTTTCTTCTGTGGATAGATTATTGGATGTTGAACAAGGTTACCATCAAGAATCGGTATCCACTTCTGAGTATTGATGAGTTATTTGGTCAAATGAAGGGAGCAATGACATTCTCCAAGATAGATCTCAAATCAGGGTACCATCAATTGAGGATTAAGGAGGAAGATATTTTGAAGACTGCATTTTGAACTCGGTATGGACATTACAAGTTCACAGTGGTCCCTTTCAGTTTATCCAATGTACCAGTAGCCTTTATGAACCTTATGAATAGTGTATTCGAAGACTGCTTGGATGATTTTGTTCTAATTTTTATTGATGAAATTCTAGTCTACTCTAAGACCATCGAAGAGCATGAAAGACATTTGAGGATATTTTTCCAATGACTAAGAGAAAGGAAACTCTTTGGGAAGCTATCCAAGTGCTCATTCTATCAGGACAGAGTGCACTATTTGGGCCATATCATTTTAGTGGAAGGAGTTTCCATAGACCCAAAAAAGATTAAGGAAATCATGGAATGGCTAGTGCCTTAGAATGTGTCAAAAATCCATAGCTTCATGGGCCTCACAGGATACTATAGGAATTTTGTGCAAGGATTCTCCCAAATTGAATCTCCTACCACCTCACTCCAAAGAAAGGGAACACGGTTTGAATGGAACAAGAAATGTGATCAGGCATTCCAACTCCTAAAGGAGAGGCTCACAATAGCACCAGTGCTAACTTTCCATGACCCTAATGAGAGATTCATAGTGATCATAGATGTCTCTGAAGAGGGATTGGGAATGGTGATAATGCAAGATAGATAAGTGGTGGCATATGAATCAAGAAAGCTCAATCAACATGAAGTGAACTATGCACCTCATGATTTGGAATTGGCAGCCATAATTCATACCTTACAAATGTGGAGGCATTACCTTTTTGGAAAGCCATTTGAACTCTGTAGACACCTAAAAATGACCTAGGCCTGCAAGCTTCATTTTTACCACTTTCGTCCTAGCATAATTATGACATTTAATTATGTCTTTGGTCCACATTCGACTATTAATTAAATAATTTATAATTGTTTAATTAATTCATGTCTTTGTATTCTTCATGATTATTAAATAAATAAATTCATTTATTTATTAAATACGTCATTAATTGGCTAAGTCTTCCTAATTAAATAAATTTCTTAATTTATTTAACTCCCCTTTGTCATATATTTTTCCTGATTATTAAATAAATAAGTTCTTGTTATTTATTTAATATGTCACTAACTGTCTTAATTAAATAAATTGATTAATTTATTTAATTAATTAATCTTATCTTCTAAATTAAATAGCAAATTTAATTATTTAATTGCCAATTTAATATTCCTCTCATTTTAAATAAATCAATTATTTAAAATGTCATCACAATCTTAACTGTAAGTCCATTTTGGTAAATAATCTGAAAAAGATTATTTATTTGTCTCATAAAATCATTATTTTGAATTAATTTAATTCAAAATAGTAATTAATCTTCTAAAAATCAAGTAATCGGACAGATTCTTGATTTTCTAAATCGAATCTTCAGTTCAAATCTTATCTTCTTGATTTTTCGAATCTCACAAATCAGGCAATCTTATCTTCTCGATTTTTCGAAAATCTTTATTTCTTTAATTAATTTTCTCATTTATTCTCCCCTGTCGATCTGATTATTTGAGATTTTATTCTGACCGTTCGATTAAGGATTTTTCCCTAACCCTAATTAGGGATTCTCAGGTTTAATCTGGACCTCTCATTCTAGGTTCTCATCATCAATTAATCTAGCCCATCCATTGGAAATGGCATTTTCTATAAAATGCCATTTTCCTCTCACTTTTTGATTACACACAGACACGCTGACATTTTATCCACTTTCACACTTGCATTCTTAGATTTATCATAGCATTTATTATAGTAATTTGATCAAGTCTTGGCATTTGTTTAGGCATAGACATTGACAATTATAGTAATAGGAATAAGCATTTAGACATAGCATAAATCCTTCAAAGCTTGGTATAGGACTTAGGCATTTGCATATTTTCTTGCTCAACGAATCTGAGGACAACATCATCCAACAAGCAAGAAGGTATTACAAAAGTGAATCATGGAGGTATCAGCGATCAGGTATAATTGTTTTGTATTTTACTTCCTTTGTGTTTTGTAAGATCTTTGGGTTTCATTGTCATTTATTGTTTGTTGCTAACACTCCTAATCAAACCTAAAAGAAATCCCTTGATTACATTGGTGAACCCGACTCCATTTTTTTGGTTTTTCGTATGTTTTTTTTTTGTGTTTTATGCTATTTTGCAGGTACAGGTACAAATCGATGCAACTGTTTTTTAAAAACATTGCGACGCATTTAATGCGTCGCGATGCATCCGCTGACAGAAGAGCCACAATCGCCCTGATAAGCCACAACTGATATCTTGAATGACGCATATGATCAGTAGTGCCACATTTGAAGTCCAGAACAACGCATCTGCTCTGTTGTGCTGCATTTGATTGGTAAAAACTTGCTTTCATTTTTAACATTCTAATTTTTGGATTTTAAGGTTTTTCTGGTTTCTGGTTTCTTTTCTAGTTTTCTGGTCTTCTGATTTCCTAGTTTTTCATTCTTGCATGTTAGCTAGCTTAGGGTTTTGTGTTACTAATATTCGTTTGTAGCGTATGGCGGTTACTATTCGGGTGTTGAAGATCATTGCATAAAGGAAACTACTAATATTTTATCTGCAGATTCAAATGTCGAAGATAGAATAAAACAAACATTGTGCTTGTTTTTTAGATTAGCAAACATTTAACTTTGGTGCACATAAAAAGAATAGTCATGTCTTCTTTACTTGATTGTGTTTGCGTAATGGTAGGTGAGTATGCTCTCACTTGGTGAAAACCTCGTGATCAGAAAACTAGACCCATTCTTATCTGCTATTACTTTAACTTGGTATATCAAAGTATCCTCTCCCCTCGTGCTTTTGGGCAATCTTGGGTGTAAGACAAACAGTTACCAACTCTAGAAATTGGGCTTGCCTGGGGATTTCATCACCCCAACGTGACTCAAACCGGCAATAGAGCTAAAGCCAAGCTACCCCCGACTGGTATATAAATGTAAACCTTAAGGGAAAACCTAAGGTTGCTTGTGCAGATGTGTCATACAGACGGAGTTGTATTCCTTTAAACCCTGTTGAGCTTAACCTCTTTAGGCTGGAGTGCCACCTTAATGGTGATTAATCTCTTGCCCCATGTATGGCCACTCGAACAGGGGTCCCTAACTAAAAACTCTTGTATAGAAAGCCAAAATCCTTCTATTTGCTAGCGCAACACTGGTCGGTGTGAAGGCATCCACACTTTCACAGTTTGTAGTAGAGGTGATCAACTTGCCATGGGAGTTTCATGGGGGTTGGAATCTTGGTTGGCCTAAGAAGAGAGTGCACTGTAAGGGGGAGCCTGTGCAGCCAAGCTTCTGAATTCACACACTACAGATATGCGGTTGGGGAAACCCGCATGGAATCTAGCGAATATTGTCACAGCCTAACCTAGGATTGTGCTTATCTGATGTGTGTTTGGTTACATTCAAAATGCTATGTTTTTCAAGTGTCTTCTAGTTCTATCACAGTTTGAAACAAAACATTCTCCAAACAGATCAAAATTTCCATCAAAATGACAAGAAAATCATTTTGAAATTAAACTGAGTCACATCTGTCAAACCGCAACTAATTTTCTACAACGCAACTGCTCTGATAAACCACATTTGACACTTAGAATGTCGCATCTGTAGGTGTCGCAACACATTTGAACACCGAAAAGCCACATATTCTAAATCAAGTCGCATCTGACAGTCCAAAAGCCGCAATCGAAAAACTGAACCGCATTTGCTAAACTGTGACGCATTCGCAGCTTCAAACAACGCATTTGCCTGTCAAAATTTAAAACTTCACATTCAACACCTGAGGTCTTCAAATTTTCATCCATTTTTCAACCATTGTTTCCAGGGAGATTCTATCAGAAACCAAACTTGAAATTTCTCAAAGTATTGACCATTAGTTTGCATTCGTCACCATAGGTTTCATACTTCATTCTTTTTCGTTGCATACAGTTGGCATTATATTATCCCTAGGTTCACATTTTGCATACTTAGGATTAGCAAAATCTTAAGCACACTTTGCAAAGTCATTGTTTTCAAAATTAGGCCCTCTTGGACTAAGTTATCCAACCCCATTTTTAGTCATTGTCCTCTTTTGTGAGATTTTTTCCAACTCAAAAGTCTAGTTAGGATAACTCACTAGTCATTTAGACCTTGTCACCTTGTCATTTTCAACAAAGTCCTTTAGCAATCAAAATCAAAAAAAAAGTTTGAACTTAGAAGTGCTTAGATAACCTTGTCTTACATTGTTACACATTGCATATCCTATTCACGAAAATCCAAAAACATTAGTCATTCTAGTCACCATTTTGAACTTAGACTTCATGTAGTGTCATACTTGCATTTAGTTATCATTCCCATTTGAGCAATCTCATTTATGGTCGAAACTAGACTTCAAAAACAAAAGAGACAAATGGAAAACTTTCGACAAGACCCCATGTTTACTGTCAACAATCCTCCACAGGACCCAAACTGGACCTTTTACGATCCATTTTCCAATTTAGACAATCAACCTCCAATGACAACACAATCCTCATCAAAGAGTCCATTCAAACCATTCTTGCAAAAAGATGAAAATGGCCAACTACTTGAGGAAAACTTAGAGGCATTGGCACAAGACCCAGAGGCCTGTCAACTCGTTGAAACAATGGTCCATCATGACAGAGATAGATTCTTAGCTATGCTCTTGAGTGAAGGAGCTAAGTTACCACAAGGACTTGACATTAACACGCTAAATTTGACACCTCCTAACCCTAATGCCAACAACGCACATAACATGTCACATAGTGGTCAACTTCCAAATACTATGAGCAATACTTCCTTTGGGACCACAACGACAGTGCATACCACTCCCAACGTCCCAAACACCTCTAACATCCCCAAAACCACAAATATCATGATAGTCAATGCCACGACAGTAAATGCCACGGGGGCATCATCAAGTCATAACAATCCCCCCTTGACAGCTCCATCTACTACCATGAACACAACTTCGTCATATCCGTCTAGTGGTATTTCACAAAATCCTTCGGGAGGAGGCACAAGACGTGTATTTATCCAAGGACAACAACAAAACGTTAACACGACAACATAGTCAAATGTCATTTCCTCCCAAGGTACAAACACAAACGTTCCCCTGGTACAAAATCAACAATTTACACAAGGTGGCCAAATAACACAACCCATGTTATCATTAACACACCATAACATCCATGGTCATAACATCCCCCAAATAACGACACACATGGCTGGGGGACACATCCCAACCTACTAATCTAACATACATACTCATCAACATGTACCCAATCATAACTTTCAATATCAACATACACCCAATCATAACCTTCAACACCAACATGCACCCAATCATAACTTCCAATACCAACAACATGTCAATCCGCACATGTCATACATACCACAACAATCCATACCACCACAATACACCAATATTCATGCACAACAAACAGGAACACATGGTGTACCAGGTAATCCAACATACAGAAACATAAACGACCCTGCAGTGGACACCCTCAAAACAAGAATGAGGGATGTAGAGAAAACTATCCAAAACATGTACATTTCAGGTAGGAAATCAGAAATATCATATGACCTAAATGTATACCCATTTTACACAAGCTTATACATGCCTCCATTTCTGCCAGGATACGTGTCACCCAACTTCACAAAATATAGAGGCAAGACAAATCCCATTGAGCATGTTCGCGAATTTGCAACCAATTGTATGGACATTGCCTATGAACAAATATACTTGATGAGACTTTTTTCTAAAAGTCTGGCGGGTCAAGCCCTTGAATGGTTTTCAACTCAAAAGGATATCCAGACATGGGATGATCTTAAACAAAAATTCATAAGAAATTATGCGTACAACATCGACATGGATACCTCTATCACTAGCTTGTGCAATCTCACGCAAGAGGATGCTGGTGAGACATTTATCCCATTCTTTCAAAAATGGAGAAGCCTCACTAGTCGATGTCACATTGACATCCCCGAAAGGGAAAAAGTTGACATGTTTGTCCAAACACTTCTAGGGCCCCTAAAATTTGCATTGCAAATACATTGTTGTACAAACTTCATAGAATTAGTTGAAAAAGGGGTCCAAATTGAGAAAACCCTTATCGCAAAGGGAGAACTGAGATATGGTTCCAAAAACACAAACGTCAATCCACCCGCTGACAAAAAAAAATATTAGGTTAAAAATAAGCACGTTACAAACGATGGTGTTGTCGACGCCAAGACTGCAAACACTATAGGTCCGGTATTGGCCCTGAAAGGGGTTCAACAAAAAAATAGACCAACAACGACATTGACACCTCCTCCCAATACTTCTTCAAACAACCAAAGCAGTCAAAACAATTAGGGACAATACCGTCAGATGAGACAATTTCCTAGGGGTTGCACATACACCCATTTGGGTGAACCCATTGAAGAAGTCCTTAGGAAATGCATCCAGCATGGGGTCATCATACTTCCAGAACCAAAACTGTATGACCCAGGACAATTCAAACCAGCATGGTTGAATGACAATGCACTTTGCGAATACCATCGAGCAAAAGGGCATACAACCTCTAACTATCGACAATTGAAAAACATGATACAAGATCTTATCGAAAGTCGCACCATTGAAGTAAGTGGATCACAATTTTCCTCCAATTCAGATCATACTATCCACAAGAATCCACTGCAGGACCATGGTTCTCATAATGCTTCCACTTCAGGTCCATAGAATCAAGCTAACTTCGCCCGAGTCAAGTACGACTATTGTGGTGGACCTATTATAAACAATTTCCGAACTGATAATGAATACATCAATACCATTACGATTAGAAGAGCACCCCAATGTAATGCTACTACTCGCAGTGGCAAGGTCACTGTAGCTGGTCCACCTCCCGCTTGACAAGCCAAAATCATCATACCGGGCCCGTCTGCTAAACAGACACAACCTGGCCCATTTGCTAAACAGCCAGAACCTGTATCGACCACAAAGAAATGGAAACCTAAAGGTCAGTTCAACCTCATCGACTAGCTAGGAAAGACTCCCGCACAAATCTCTATACTCGAGCTACTTCGTATCTCTCCCGCGCACAAAGATATCCTGGATAAAACCCTGCTAGAGTTGTCGGTCCCCAAGGACATTGATGTCAATCAATTTGTAACCATGGTGGGATATCTCACTACGCCTCACCATGTCACCTTCTCGGATCAATATTACTCATCACCTAAAACCAACCACAATGATGCATTGCACATAGAAACTTTTGTCCATAAGCACAAAGTTAGACGGGTTTTAGTAGATGGTGGAGCAGGATTGAATATATGCTCTCTCAAACTGGTTAAGGCTCTAGGGTTCTCTGATGCATGCGTAGACCCAATGAAAAGTATAGTGATCAAAGCATACGATGACAAGGAACGCTCTTCAAGTGGCGTTATATCTCTCCCAATCAGAGTGGGACCAATCATCGTGGACACAACTTGCCAGGTCCTAGATTTGGAACTACCGTATAACATATTACTAGGCCGTCCATGGATTCACGCCTTAAAAGCCGTCCCGTCCACATACCACCAATGCCTCAAGTTTCCATTTGACGACACTGAAATAACCATATATGGAGACCCCGACCCTTTCCAATATTTTACAAACTTAAGGGGTACCTCTAAAAACTAAGTACCTATTAACCGAGAAGCATCTGGCTCCTCGTCATCCAAATATATCGACCCATCCACAGTCATGCCATCTTCCACATCCGCTCAATCTACGTCTTCCACCATACCACCACCTTCCACTAGCCCTAAGACTAAATCCACTATCAAAATCCAGGACCTTGGCTGCAGAGAATTCAAACTACACACAGCATACAACATAACAACAATGCCCAGGTCTTCCAAGGACTATGGCCGGCCATGTTTCAGAATGGAAGATCAGGAAAATTTCAAAGTTCCACCGAAAATAATTTTTATCAAGTGGGGAGACATGAGTAAGGAAGACCTTACTGACATTACAGGATGGATCTATAAAGATACTATCACACTAACCCCATTACCAGTTCAAAGATATGGAAAAGGTTATGACATAATGAAGGCCAAAGGCTACGACGGTACTAGTGGCCTAGGAAAAAATAAAACTGGTTGAAGGGAACCCATAGAAACTTTTCAAATTCTCAAGTATCTTGGATTAGGGTTTGGATCACCTGACAATGACGATCGACATACCTCTAGACTTTCAAATGAGCGAGTACATTCTTTGGATAGTGTCAAGACTACTAGGGAAACCCTCACCGAAACGGACTCCCATGAGTGGGAATTTGGCTCAGAACGATCCCTAAGTGACTGTTGTCTTGATGATTTGTTTGTCGAACCAGGGGAACTCACCTCTGAACAACGGTTTTGGCAAACATTCAAAATTGAACAGGCACCAAATAGTCAAAGTCCTACTACCACCTCCCATGTCGTACAATACCCGTCATCTGAACCCCATCAGTCCAATCCATCTGAGGTATCAGACGACATTGACAACCAGGGCTCTAAAACCTTCACTCCCTATTTTGACAATGAATATGACACTAGTGAAGGAGAATATTGGATAGAGTCTGATGTCAAGTTGGATGATGATAATCTCATATACAACATCACGGAGTTTGTCTACATGCCGTCCGCATCCTCACCACAATTTACCAGCATTGACGATGGCATCTCCTTAGTTTACCCTGAACTAGTTGATTGGGACCAGCAAGGACCGCCAGTGCTAGATACATTTCAGAATGATGAGGCAATTGCTGAATTTATGGGACTGAGAGAAGGCATACCCAGTGCGGACAACAAATCAGGATTTTCTATTGATTTAGACTGCATGGCATACTTCGGCGAGACTGTTCAGTCCTCTAGTGGCAAAAGTAAAAGTAATAATAAAACAAAAAGTGAAACGTCTCTAGGTGAAAACTGAAAGGCACCTCTTGACGATAAAATAGTAAAAATAAAGGATGTATTTGCGGTTGAAAACCTCTCTGAGGCGCCCAAAGTTGGAGGACTGGACTTTCTCCCCGTGCAACCAGAGAAATTGACCATGCTTATTGAGGACACAATAGAGGATAACATTTCAACTGCAGAGGATCCCAAGATGGTCCTCTTTGCTGCCTCATTGACTGACGAAGAGAAATTAGAATTTCATAAATTCTTTTCAGAACAGAAAATCAACTTCGCATGGTCCTATACTAACATGCCAGGATTGGACCCCGAACTAGTTCTGCATCATCTGCCACTATTACCTAATGCTAAACCAGTCAAGCAGAAGTTGCGCAAAATGCACCCTCAAGTTTCTCTATTGGTCAAGGCCGAGTTAAAGAAATTACTGGATGTCAGATTCATAAGTTTTATAGATTATGCTGAATGGATTTCCAACCTAGTGTCGGTAACAAAGCCAAATGGGCTGATTCGTGTATGTACAGACTTTCGGGATCTAAATAAAGCATGTCCAAAGGATGACTTTCCTTTTCCCAACATTAACATCATAGTTGACCTAACTACAGGGTATGAGATGCTATCCCTCATGGATGGTTTCTCTGGCTATAATCAGATTTGCATTGCTCCTGAAGATCAGCACAAAACAACATTTACTTGCCCATGGGGTACATATTGTTGGAACGTCATGCCATTTGGTCTCAAAAATGCAGGTGCCACATATCAAAGGGCTATGACCATGATCTTCCATGACATGATGCACAAAATAATGGAAGATTATGTAGATGACCTATTGGCCAAATCAGCAACAAGGAAAGATCATTTGAAGGTACTCGACACAATTTTTAAGAGACTTGAAGAGTACAAAGTTCGATTAAACCCTAAGAAGTGTGTTCTTGGGGTCACATCAGGTAAACTCTTGGGGTACATAGTTTCCCGAAGAGGCATAGAGGTCGATCCGGCAAAGGTCAAAGCAATCATAGACATGCCTCCGCCCAGAAGAATCAGTGAACTCAGAACTCTGCAAGGTAGAGTACAGTCTATTCAGCGTTCCATAGCCCAATTGGCAGATAAGTGTCATTCGTTTCAGTATCTGTTGCGCAAGGTTATCCCCTTTGTATGGAAGGATAAATGTCAAGAGGCCTTCCAGCAAATCAAAGATTACCTGCTGTCAACACCAGTCCTCATGCCTCCTATTCATGGAAAGCCATTAATTCTATACATCTCGACTACTAGTTCAGAACTAGGGGCATTGTTGGCACAAAATGATCATGAAGGAAAAGAAAGAGCAATCTATTACATTAGTCGCACACTGATAGGGTATGAGTTGAACTACACATACATTGAACGTGCATGCCTCGCTGTTGTCTTTGCATCCCAAAAACTAAGACACTATATGCTCAGTCACTAGACACAGCTGGTTGCCAAGATTGATCCACTGAAATATCTATTAAGTTGGGTGGCATTAATAGGTCAGCTGGCAAAATGGGTCATGATACTAAGCGAGTATGACATACAATATGTCGAGCGTAAGGCAATAAAAGGGAAGTTAATAGCAGATCAGCTGACAAATGCACCAATCCAAGTCACTCATCCACTAGTAACTGATTTTCCTGATGAGTGCATTTTTCATGCGGAACCGGTGGCACCATGGAAGCTATATTTTGATGGGTCTCATATTGGTCATGGCTCAGGTGCTGGAATCTTGTTTATCACACCACATGGGGATTCAATTCCTAAGTCATTCAGGATTGCTTTCCCTTGTACAAATAACATTGCCAAATATGAAGCACTAGTCATAGGTCTCAAGTTGGCAATCAAATGGAAAATTTAGACATTGCTTGTATTCGGGGATTCCTAGCTCGTGATCAACCAAGTGAATGATGACTATGAAACAAAGGATGAGAAATTGCTTCCCTACAAGAGGATGGTGGACAGTTTCCTGACATACTTCCAATTGATTTCTTTTGAACAAATCCCCAGAGCACAGAATAAGGCAGCTGATGCAATGGCTACTATTATTTCTCTCTTGGACATCCTTAAAAATGTGTCACAATTTTAGTTCTTAGTAGAACAGCTCTTGATACCAGCGTATGATATCCCAGAATCAGAAATGGTTTACGAACTTGTTGGTCCCAACTCTCCCTAGTATCAGGACATTTACGACTACCTAAAGTCTCAAACCCTTCCACTGAACCTGTCTAATAACCAAAGGAAGTCCTTCATTAGGAAATCTGCAAGGTATGCCATTGTTAGTGACACCCTTTACCGCCGTAGTTTCGACGATACCCTCCTTAGATGTCTTGACATTGACGAAGCATGTACGACCTTACGAGAAGTGCACGATGGTATATGCGGATCTCATTCGAGTGGTCCTACTCTAGCTAAGAAGGTAATGAGACTCTGGTATTATTGGCTGACAATGGAAAAAGATGCAATTGAATATGTTAGGACTTGTCGCAAATGTCAAATTCATAGTGATTTGGTCCATGCTCCAGCACAAGAACTTCGGCCGATCACTTCTCCTTGGCCCTTTGCTTAATGGGGACTCGATCTCGTGGGTAAGATTCATCCAACCTCATCCAACAGCCAAAAATTTATTATTACCGCCACTGAGTATTTCACAAAGTGGATTGAAGCCATCCCACTGACATATATTACTGGCAAACAAATATTGAAGTTCATCCTTAACTACATCATTTGCTGGTATGGCCTTCCACAATCCATCATCACTGACAACGGACATCCGTTTAAAAACCAAGATGTATGTGAGTTATGTGAGCGATTCCATATCCAACACCACTTTTCATCTCCATACTACCCACAAGGAAACGGCCAAGCTGAGGCGTCCAATAAAACCATTGTGAAAATTCTCAAAAAAACTGTCAATGACGCTGGCCGTGACTAGCACATACAACTCAACCCTGCTCTGTGGGCTTACCGAACTAGCATTCATACGCCTACAGGGGCCACCCCATTTTCCCTAGTCTTTGGTGTTGAGGCCATCTTACCCATTAAGGTCAAAATTCCTTCGCTACAAGTCTCCCTGAAGGGTCTAACTAATGAAGAGGAGTACCGACAATCACGCTTGCACTAGCTGGAAATGTTGGAAGAAAGAAAACAAAATTCACTGAACCATCTCCAAGCATATCAGAACCGTCTTTGTCATAGCTACAATAAAAAGGTTATGGTCAGAAAGTTTGACATTGGCGACCTAGTTCTCATGCAGAACCCCAAGAACCAAGCAGACAGAGAAAAGCCAGGAAAATTTGAACCAAACTGGCTGGGTCCATACATTGTCATATCTTCTTTTGGTTCTGGAGCTTATCAACTGGCAACTCCAGATGGAGAACAATTGACAGAGCCCATCAACAGTTTACATCTCTGAAGGTTCTATGCATAGCATCAGAGGAGGGAGCTGCAAACCATAAAATACAAAAAAAATTAAAAAATTAAAAAATCGTCACCCTGATGAAAACCTGGCAAACAGGCGTTTTGGTGACACTAAAAAATAAATCAAAAATTCAAGAAAATAGTAAAGAGAAAAATGATTTGTTCAATAGTGAAAACCTGGAAAACAAGGGCTTTGTACAGGTACCATGGTGAAAACGTGGCAAACAGGCGCCATGCGTAATCAATCATTGCTCTGCCATCTACTATCACTTTGTCTAACTTGGCCTAAGATGAAAGGTATTTTTGCCATTATTCCGCAAATCGCCACCACATCCTACCCTACCTGTCATAGTAGATAAATGATTGACATCAAGTCTTGACGGCTGTCCATCTAGTAAACCAGCAGCATCCCGTCCATATTCCCTGCAAACAGCTAAGTCTTGGACCTGACTGGGGGAAAAACGTTTATCATGAAACTACAGTGGATGTCACACATGATCTTGGAAATTGGCAAAAAGTCCTGAAAAAAGACAAAAACATAGCAAAAAGCCCTGAAAAAAGACAAAAACATCGCAAAAAGTCCTAAAAAAAGACAAAACATCGCAAAAAGTCCTGAAAAAAGACAAAAACATCGCAAAAAGTCCTGAAAAAATGACCAAAAACATTGTAAAAAGTCTGGAAGAAAGACTTAAAAATCATAAAACGTCCTGAAGAAAACCACAAACAAAAACATCAGACTGCTCGAAAAGCACAAACATATTGTCATCTCTTGTCAAAATCAGTCATATCAATCAGTCTTTGTCATTTGTCCGAACTACGTTGTCTCTGCACATTTGCTACATAGGAAAGACTCACATTTGAGTCCCCGAGACATTGGGTTAGTCCACTTAGATTTGTCAAAAGAAAATCATGATTCAAACTTCTATCTTGTGGACAAAGTCATTGGTCGTGTCGAACTACGAGGTCTCTGAGTGTATGACATAGGCAAGGCCATATGTCGATGAGCCTCTGAGGCCACATTAGGTCAGTCCATTAGGGTTCATGACATCACATTGGCACACACGACAAAAAGTCTTCAAGGCAACACAATTTTTTTCCCAAACGAATGAAACTCATCAAGAAAATCATGACAATTAGTTATTTCAATATGACAGTTTCATCGACATGTCAATCATATCATCATAACAATACCGTCATATAGTCAAACACAAGTCAAACTCGGGCAAAGCAAGTCAAATCATCATAACCTATCAAACTGTCAAATTTAGGTTAATCTTCAGATGAGTCCTTCTGAACGATAACCTCTGTCATTTATGCCTTAGAATGTGTCCTTCCTAGGCATCGACATTGTCATTCGACATTTTGAGTGATCCTCTTGACATCTAAAGATCACTCTTCGTGACATCAATATTCTTCAGATGTGTCCTTTTGAAGAACAAACTCTGTCATTTATGCCTTAGGATGTGTCCTTCCTAGGCATCGTCATCATTTAGAGGGACCCCTTACGACTATGAGGGATCAAATCCTCTCATCATCTGCATTATTCAGGATGTGTCCCTGAATTCACCAAGTCTCGACATTTTCCAAGGTCACCAAAACTTTAAACATTTCAACATCTCGACATTATCAAACATGGCATCTTGGCATCAGAATAATGGATATCCAGACGCACTTGGAAAACACTTGACAATTGTCTTTTAGTTTTTATCATGATATTAGTTTTTCAGCGAGATCCCACTAAGCAGGATTTAGAGAAGCAGCGACGTATCATGCCAATTGACACGCATGACTACTAGTTTCTCAGCGAGGTCCTGATTTTGGGATTTAGAAAAAAAATGACATATCGTGGTAAGGACTCTTTTTTTTTGTATTTTGAAAATCATGCTACTAGTTTCTCAAGGATGTCCTGGAAACAGGATTTAGAGAAGCAGCGATGTTTCATGATTTGTCCTTGTCTTTTTTCTACATGTGGTTGATTATGGCAAAAAGAATGGGGCAAGCACATTCCTAGTATGAGTCATGATCATCCTTGTCTGTGACTGTCTATCTTATGTGATGGTACGACCTTGCACACCTTGATTTATGTCATATCATGGTGTTTCTTGGCCATAACGATAGTCTGCCCAATGATGATTAAGAGCAATAAATACTAATGTCCTATGGTAAAGTTTTGAAGGATTTGGTCTAGGAATTAACATGCATTTTCATTAGTCTGGTCATCTTCTCTTCTTCGATTTGGTCATCTTCTCTCATCAGCCTCATCGTCTTCCCTCGTCCACCTCATGATGATATCCTATGACATCCAAAAACATAAGTGCATACATGATCATATAAACACTGCATTAGGTCCATACATACAACATCCACAACATCAAATCATATACATAATCACAAACATTGCATTAAAATAATCATCAACATTGCATCTTTTTACTAAAATACATTATGCACATCATTATCATCATCATCCCATATAAATAAGCATTGCATTATAATGGCATCAATATCACAACATAAGCATCATAGAACATACATGGCATCATAAACTAACATCATACATCATACATATCATAAAGCATTCAATCAAAGAACATCACATAACACATGTAGGTTGCATCAAAACTGCATCATCATATAGTACAATCTCAAAAATGTACAATGTCACAGGATAAAGTCATGGGATGTCCCAAAAATTGAGCTCGCAGGCTCAAATAATATACATAGTGTGTCATAATAACAAAATTCCCCTAGGGTGGACTCTCATCATCCCCTCGTGGTGAAGAATGTGGCGGTAGCAACTCTGTCACTGGTATCGAAAAAATAGGAGGATCTGTCGCAACCTCTGCCTATGCCACTGATGGAGCTGCAAAGGACGGTGTCATCTCAACTGTAAAGGACATCTGTGATGTCACCACTGCCTGACTCTAGGCAGTAGATGGATCTATCACTGGTGGCTGACCCTGTACTGACCTCTGCGCTAAATCAACTGACCCATGGCTGTGACTCGGGGTGTGCCTGCGGGAGTGATGTGACCTATGCCCAGGCATATGACCTATCGAGGTAACCCTCCGACACTGGTGCGACTCCTGCTGCCACTGCCACTGCCTGATCTATGTCCACTACCTGTCCTCGTCTGTGATCAGGACAAGGTAGGATCCCATCGCTCTGGTGGCATTGCCTACTCATATAATGTCTTGTACTGCCCTAGCCTCGTGCTCACTCTGGCCAACTCGCAAGCCATGTCCCCTATGGGTCCGGTGCATAAGGCCACAAACTCTATACACCACTGAGCTGCATCCTATTGACGGATCACCGCCTAATCCTGCTCTACCCGGGCTACCTCCAGTGCTAACTGCAAAGATCTAACCTGGGCCATACTCGCATCCAGTCTCTGCTGTAGGTCGGCTACCCTCTGATCTACTGTAGCATCCTGTGGAAATCCTGAGGTAGATGGTATCTCCTCCTCTCCCTCCACCATCCGCCATCTGAGGAGTCTCTCGGCCTCATCCATGGTATCATCCTCCTCATCGTCATCGTCCGCCACATCCTCTACCACCTCTGCCTCCTCCTCCTGTCCCCCCGCCACCACCTCCTCCTATCCCTCCACCGCCACCTCCTCCTCCCATCTCTCCTCACCCTCTCCCTCCTATTTGGGCTGCTCCTCTCTCTCTCCCTCCTCGCCAACCTTGGGGATGGCATCTAATGCCACCCTCGCCACTCGTGGGCATACCCTCCGGACTTGTATTTGCCCATCTCGCTATCACCTCCATCTGTCTCCACCATCATCCCCACCCCCTGCCTCCATCTCCACCCTTGCCTCCGTCTCTACCTCCGTCTCCACCCCTTCCTCCATCTCTACCTCCATCTCTACCCCTGCCTCCATCTCTGCCATCATCCCCACCTCTGCCTCTGTCTCTGCCTCTGCCTCTCCCCCTGCCTCCATCTCTACCTCTACCACCTCACCTAACTCATGGCACCTGAGGAATAACTGACCGTCTATCCATTGGTGCTGGCCCATCGGGATCCGTCAAAGGCACTGGCCTGTGTGTCTGCCACCATAAATCATAAGCGGTGGTTCTACCAGGATCCGCTACTCCTCCCCTCCAACCCCAAGCCTGGGCTACTAGCCCATCTATCTACTGCTCTGCGAATGCCATGGGGATAGCTGGCCCCCACGCGTACTCCCGGGATGATCGAGCATACTCCGCTATCCCTGCGGGCACATCCTGCTGCTCTCCAAACTGTCTCAAAACACACTACGGCAAGTACATCTCAATAATCAGGGACATCTGCACTGTCCAGCCAATCAGGTACCTGAACTGCCTGCACAGACTCAAGTGCGCATCCTCATCATCCCACTGACCACAATCTTGGTAAGACCTCCAGATAAAGGATATCATCGTGTTGATACGATGCCACCACCACCCTGTCTCACCCATATGGGTCTGCTGTAATGCACCTGCATAATAATACGCATAGGGCATACCATCGGCCAATTGCGGTCTCTCAATGGGAGGTCGAAATATCACAATGTGCTCCCAAGCCTAGATCATCATCAGGGTCATCCCACAGGAGATGCTCTCTCCTCTCCTATACACAACATCATGTAGCTGGTGATAAAGTGTTCCCAGTAAACAAGGACCCCAAGCATAAACAGTCCTATCTCACCTCATGCCCACCAGGAAGTCTCCCCAGCCAATAGGGAACCTGTGTCCTCGACGGTCAGGAACCAAAATACCTGCAATCAAAGTCGCCAAGAATGCATCGAAGCACCTATAATGCTCCACCATGAACTCCCATCGGATCTCATAGCCCTGAATCCCCAGTCCTACACCCTGATCTTGATAGTAGGCACGAAAATTCTAGTTGTCGTGCCGAGGGTCGTAGACGATCTGCTCCTTGCGAATCGACACTCGCAAAATATGGTAGACATCCTCTAAGGTGATGGTAGCCTCACCTGTCAGTAGGTGGAAGGAGCAGGTCTCTGAATGCCACCGCTCACACAACGCCGTCAGCAGACCCCTGTTCACCCGAATGGCAGGCATGAATGCAGCATAGAATAGTCCCAGACGCATCAACCGTTGCCGCTCTCATGGGCCCAACTGATCAGCAAACCAAAATGTGGTCGGTCTACTCTCTCTCATATAGATAGGGGAAAGCTGCCTCTACAAAAAGACGAACAATATATCAGTACTTTTTGGACAACTGTCAACATCATGAAAAGCATCTAAGGATATGCAAATATCAAAATCAACTAAAGTCAAGGTAAATTACAAATGCGTCATATTCAAGAAATTGCGTCTCAAAATGTCAATTGCGTCGTACCGTACATCAAATGCGGTCCATAATGACAAATGCATCACATTTTGATGATTGTGTCGCAAAATTTGGCTACTACGTCACATTAAGGCGATTGCATAACATAATGACAATTGTGTTGATGAAAAAATTGAATGCATTGCAATTTGGCAATTGCGGCATTCAGGCCGTCAGTTGCGACACGAAAAGTCAAATGCATCGCAGAAATTGTTAAATGCAGCGCAACCGACCAGGTTATTCTATTTTTTCTGGGAACTTGCGTCACGACACATCAAATGCATTGAACGCGTAGACAATTGCGGCTTACGCGAACGCAGTTGCGTCGCGGCGCACTTGTTGGCTATCCTAGAAACTTAAATTTGGCATGCAAAACAATAAAATGACAAAGTGAGTTAAAGGTACATACTGTTGGCTTTGAGCCCTCTGGCCGCCTGAAGGTCCTCACGATCTCCCCACGGTGCTCTGACACTGGAATCACCATCCTCGCTGCTACGCCTTTCGCTCTAAACTCTCAAATTTCACAAGGTAAATAGTGAATATGAATTGACTTTTACCCCTCGGTTAACCTATTTATAAGGTCAAAATGACATTTTTCAAACAAGGTCAATACTGGAGGCTCATTTGACCACCTTTGACTTCCTCATTAGTTGTGTTAAACGTGTCAGAATCTGAAACCGACTGTGCCATTATTTTTTTTGGCATCAAATGGATTTATCAGGCCCCTTTGCAAATTTTTCTATCGCCGACCCAAAATTTGAAAATTTCCCGAGGGGGCAATGATACTCTGTACCTTTACTGGGGCATGACTTTGACTTATTTTCTTTGTCACAACGCGACAAGCGACATTATGACAAAGAGGGGCAAAATGTAGACACCTAAAAATAACCTAGGCTTGCAAGCTTCATTTTTACCACTTTTGTCCTAGCATAATTATGACATTTAATTATGTCCTTGGTCCACATTCGACTATTAATTAAATAATTTATAATTGTTTAATTAATTCATGTCTTTGTATTCTTCATAATTATTAAATAAATAAATTCTATTTATTTATTAAATACGCCATTAGGCTAAGTCTTCCCTTAATTAAATAAATTTCTTAATTTATTTAATTCCCTTTGTCATATATTTCTTCTTGATTATTAAATAAATAAGTTTTATTTATTTATTTAATATGTCACTAATTGTCTTAATTAAATAAATTGATTAATTTATTTAATTAATTAATCTTATCTTCTAAATTAAATAATTAAATTTAATTATTTAATTGCCAATTTAATATTCCTCTCATTTTAAATAAATCAATTATTTAAAATGTCATCACAATCTTAACTGTCAGTCCATTTTGGTAAATAATCTGAAAAAGATTATTTATTTGTCTCATAAAATCATTATTTTGAATTAATTTAATTCAAAATAGTAATTAATCTTCTAAAAATCAAGTAATCATGCAGATTCTTGATTTTCTAAATCGAATCTTTAGTTCAAATCTTATCTTCTTGATTTTTTGAATCTCACAAATCAGGTAATCTTATCTTCTTGATTTTTCGAAAATCTTTATTTCTTTAATTAATTTTCTCATTTATTCTCCCCCGTCGATCCGATTATTTGAGATTTTATTCTGACCGTTCGATTAAGGATTTTGCTCTAACCCTAATTAGGGATTCTCAGGTTTAATCTAGAACTCTCATTTTAGGTTCTCATCATCAATTAATCTGGCCCATCCATTGGAAATGGCATTTTCTATAAAATGCCATTTTCCTCTCACTTTTCGATTACACACAGACACGTTGACATTTTGTCCACTTTCACACTTGCATTCTTAGATTTATCATAGCATTTATTATAGCCATTTTATCAAGTCTTGGCATTTGTTTAGGCATAGATATTGACAATTATAGTAATAGGCATAGGCATTTAGACCTAGCATAAATCCTTCAAAGCTTGGTGTAGGACTTAGGCATTTGCAGATTTGCTCATTCAACGAATCTGAGGACAACATCATCCAGCAAGCAAGAAGGTATTACAAAAGTGAATCATGGAGGTATCAGCGATCAGGTATAATTGTTTTGTATTTTACTTTGTGTTTTGTAAGATCTTTGGGTTTCATTGTCATTTATTGTTTGTTGCTAACACTCCTAATCAAACTAAAAGAAATCCCTTGATTACAAACTCAAGACAGACCACTTGGGGTTGAGATACATATTTACCCAGCCAAACCTTAATACATGATAGAGAAGGTGGATATAATTCCTTAGCAAACTTATTACTTTGGAATAGAATATATAAAAGGGAAGGAAAATAAAGTGGTTGATGCTCTTGGTAG
This sequence comes from Sequoia sempervirens, assembly GCA_007258455.2. Taxonomy (NCBI): domain Eukaryota; kingdom Viridiplantae; phylum Streptophyta; class Pinopsida; order Cupressales; family Cupressaceae; genus Sequoia; species Sequoia sempervirens. Next base: position 93,037 of record VDFB02281713.1, read on the forward strand.
ACGAAGACATATGACAACCATGATTTCAACAGGGTCTAACTTGAGGTGACAAGTAATTTTGAATTTTCCAGGGGATGAGCACTATGAAAGAGTGAAGAACGCCCTAGCAGAAAATCCTTCAGATCATTGGTTTGATGGGTATGAGATTGAACCAAATGGAATTTTGAGATACCAGAGAAGAATGTATATTCCTGACTTTGGAGAACTGAGGAAGTTGGTTTTGGAAGAAGTTTACAATGCACGCTAGTCAGGACACCTCGGTGTATCTAATATGATTGTGGATTTGAAGACTTTGTACTTTTTACCAAGACTCAAGAAGGATTTAGTGGAGTACATAGCTAGATGCTTGGAGTTCTACTGAGTCAAAGTTGAGCATGCACACCTAGCCAGGTTATTGTATCCTCATGACATACCTAAGTATAAATGGTAGGTGATCAGTATAGATTTTGTATAGTGGTTGTCATTGAGGAAGAATAAGCATGATTTCATATTAGTTGTCATTGATAAGTTGATTAAGGTTGCACACTTCATTCCAGGAAAGCTTAAGGATGGATCGTTGAACTTGGCTAAGAAATATGTCTAGGAGATCTTTCGTTTGCATGGAGTTCCAAAGACTATCATTTTTTATAGGGACACATAGATGAACTCAAGGTTTTGGATGACCTTGAATGTAGCATTAGGGACTAAATTGAATTTTAGCTTGGCTTATCATCCTTAGAGTAACGAGCAGACAGAGAGGGTGAATTAGGTAGTCAAAGATCTCCTCTGAATGTATTATATGGACGAAAAGTATAGGTGGGAAGAATATTTTCCTTTGGTAGATTTTTCTTATAATAACCTTATCATATATCCTTAGGCATGGCACCATTTGAAGCCTTGTATGGGGAAAAGTGTCAAACCCCTATCAATTGGGATAAACTGGAGGACATGATCATAGTAGGACCAGAAATGCTTAAGGAAATGGAAGAGAAAATGGGGGTCATTAAGAGTAGATTGAAAGAGGCGACAGACTGATAGAAGAGTTATGCTGAAAAGAACTGAACTCAGAGGAAATTCACAACAAGGGACAAGGTTTTCTTGAGAATTAAACCTCATAAAAGTTCTAGGGTAAGTGAAAAAATATGGGAGGCCAAAAAGGGGGCTGAAGTGGCCACTTTTTTTCTAAAATTAGGAAATACTAACCTTGGATGTGAAATTGAGGATAGTTACACTCAAAATTTTGAGATGCAACAAAAACAAGGATCATATAAATTATAGATGAAAGACTTAACATTGTCAAAAAGTGAAAAAAATTACATCGTGGGATAGCTAAGAGAGAGTCTAACATTACCCAGGTGTTCGATTTGTTTGACATTGAAACACGTGCAATCCTAATGGTGAGCATGAACCTGATTATGTGAAATATTGTAGAATTTGCAAAAAAACATCTCTAGTCATTGGGAAGGCCCTCCAATCCTTTGGATTGGTATTCCAAGGAAAATACCAAGCCTACAGCTTGGGGATTCCCAAAGAAAGATATAACATGTGCACGTTATAATGCGCTAGCGTTATATCCTATTTTTGACATGGTTTTTTGTGTTTGTATGGGGCATTTCTAGCAAGACATAATGCGAGCATGTTATAACGCACTCACATTAGGTATTTCTTTATGTTAAATGCTACTCTATTGAATGTATGTTTATATATTTGTATGTTTGTATGTACGTGTATGCTTGTATGCCATGTATGTATGTATGTATGTATGTATGCATGTATGTGTGTATGCATGTATCAATGTATGTATGTATATATGCCTATATATATGTAAGATTGTATCTACATATGTACAGTTATGCTTTTATGTATGTAGGAATGTATGTACATATGTATTATACTTATATGTATGTAAGTATGCGTGTATTTATGTATGTATTTAGAGGGAGGGAGAATTTTATGAGAGATTTTTCTAGGTAGGGTGAGAGGGAGAGAGGGAGGGAGAGACCCGAGGGAGAGAGAGGTAGAGATGTAGTGAGAGAGAGTCTTGAGAGAGGGAGAGGGGGTGGAAGGGAGTTTCTAAGAGAGAGGTAGTGGGAGAGAGGGGGTTGGAGTGAGAGGGACTTAGCTAGGTAGGGTGGGAGGGATAGAGGGAGAGAGAGATAGAGAGAGAGATAGATATAAAGAGGGTGGGAGAGAGAGAATTGAGAGAGAGGGAGAGATAGAGGGGGGAGAGAGAGAGGAGATAAATAGAGAGTTATGTATCTAGGGTGCTAGAGGGAGAGACTTGAGAGTGTGAGGTAGGTGAGAGGGAGATACTTGAGAGATAGGTAGAGAGGTGCAGAGATAGAACCTGAGAGGAGAGGTTGTGGAGGAGTGACCCTAAGAGGAGAGATAGAGGGGTGGAGTGATAGGACTTATTTGGGTAGATTGGGAGGGATAGATAGAGAGAGGGATAGAGAGAGGTTACCTAGGTGAGGGTGCTGTAAGGAGAGACCTAGAGAGAGAGGGGTGGAGGGAATGCCTGAGAGAGAGGGAGTGATGGAGAGGTAGTGGGAGGGTAGAGATGAATGGAGGAGATGAGAGAGGTGTTAAAGTTGGTTTGGGCAAGGGGTACATAGAAGAGGAGGGGTGAATATAGACAATTGGGGGGTAGGAGAGGGAGGAAGAGATGGGTGGGATGTAGATGAGAAATGGATAGGGTTGAGGTATAGGGTTAAGGATTGGGTTGAGGTGAAGGTATTGGGTTGAGGTGAAGATTTCGGTTTAAGGTTTAGGGTTGAGGTAGAAATTTAGGGTATAGGTTTGATGGTAAATGGTTAGAGATTAGGTTGAGGGTCCAATGTAAAGGGTGGGGTTTGAGGTTGAGGGGTTTGGGGTTTAAGGTTTGAGGTTCGCAGGATTAAGGGTTGAGGATTTAATGTATAGGGTAGAGAATTGGGGGTAGAGGTAGAGGTAGAGGAGTAGAGGTTTAAGGGTTTAGGTTTAAAGGTTGGGGTTGATGGTTTAAGGTTGAGGGTAGAGGATTGAGGGTATGGGGTTGAGGGTCTAATGTATAGGGTGAGGGTATAGAGGTTGAGATTAGGGTTTAAGGGTTGGGGTTGAGGTGGGGGTGGGGTAGAGGTTTAGGGGTTGAGGGATTAAGGGATTAGGGATTAGGGGTAGAGTTTTTTCTTGGGTTTAAAGGGGTTTAATGGTTGAGGGATTAGGCATCAAGGTTAGGTTGAGGTGAGGGTATTGGATTGAGGGTAAAGGGTAGAGGGTTTAAGGGTTGGGGGTTGAAATTTTAGGGTTTAGGGTTTAGTTTTTAAGGGTTTAAGGGTTGAAGGTTTAGGGTTGAGGGATTAGGGTAGAGAGAGAGAGAGGGATGGATGGATGGAGAGATGGAGGGAGAAGTGAGATATAGAGAAGGAGAGAAGAGGAGGGAGGGACAAAGATATATTAGGGTTGAGGGATGAGGGTAGAGGGTAGAGGGTAGAAGGTTTAAGGGTTTAAGGTTAAGGGTTTAGGGTTGAGGGTAGAGGGTTTAGGGTTTAGGGTATAGGTTTGAGAGTACGTTGTTGAAGGATTAAGTTTGAGGTTCCTATGTATAGGGTAGAGGGTATAGGGGTTGAGGGTTGAGGGATTAAGGGTTAAGGGTTGAGAATTGAGGGTTGAGGGTTTAATGTATAGGGTAGAGGGTAGAGGGTTTAAGGGTTTATGGTTTAAGGGTTGAGGGTTGAGGGTTTAGGGTTTAGGGTAGAGGGTAGAGGGTTGAGGGTATATGGTTGATAGATTAGGGTTGAGGGTAAATTGTATAGGGTAGAGGGTATAGGGGTTAAGGGATTAGGGTTTAAGGGTTAAGGGTTGACAGTTGAGGGTTGAGGGTTTAAGGGTTGAGGGTTTAGGGTTTAGGGTAGAGGGTTGAGGGTATAGGGTGGAGGGATTAGGGTTGAGGGTCTATTGTATAGGGTAGAGGGTATAGGGGTTAAGGGATTAGGGTTTAAGGGTTGAGGGTAGAGGGTAGAGGGTAGAGGGTTTAAGGTTAGAGAGATTAAGGGTTGAGGGTTGAGGGATTAGGGTAGAGATTTTACTTGGGTTTAAGGGTTTAAGGGTTAAGGGATTAGGTTTGATGGTAGAAGGTATTAGGTTGAGGTTAGAGGGTAGAGGGTTTAAGGGTTTAGGGTTTAAGGGCCTAGGGTTGAGGGTATAGGGTTGAGGGATGAGGATTGAGAGCAGAGGGTAGAAGGTTTAAGGGTTTAGGGTTTAAGGGTTTAGGTTTGAGGGTAGAGGGTTTAGGGTATAGGTTTGAGGTATGTGGTTGAAGGATTATGGTTGAGGGTCCAACCTATAGGGTAGAGGGTATAGAGGTTGAGGGTTGAGAATTGAGGGTTGAGGGTTTAATTTATAGGGTAGAGGGTAGAGGGTTTAAAGCTTTAGGGTTTAAAGGTTGAGGGTTGAGGGTTTAAGGGTTTAGGTTTTAAGGGTTGAGGGTTTAAGGTTTAGGGTAGAGGGTTGAGGTTATAGGGTTAAGGTATTAGGTTTGAGGTTCTATTGTATAGGGTAGAGGGTATAAGGGTTGAGGGATTATGGTTTAAGGGTTGAGGGTTGAGGGTTTAGGGTTTAGGGTTTAAGGGTTGAGGGTTGAGGGTTTAGGGTTTAGGGTAGAGGGTTGAGTGTATAGGGTTGATGGATTAGGGTTGAGAGTTCATTGTATAGGGTAGAGGGTATAGGGGTGGATGGATTAGAGTTTAAGGGTTTAATGTTGAGGGTAGAGGGTAGATAGTAGAGGGTTTAAGGGTTGAGGGATGAGGTTTTATGATTTAGGGTAGAGGCTTGAGGGTAAAGGGTTTAAGGGTTTAGGGTTTAAGGTATGGGGGTTGAGGGTTTAGGGTTTAAGGTTTGAGGGTTGAGGGTTGAGGGTGTAGGGTAGAGGGTTGAGGGTATAGGGTTAAGGGATTAGGGTTGAGGGTCTATTATATAGGGTATAAGGTATAGGGGTTGAGGGTTTAGGGTTTAGGGTTTAGGGTTTAGGGTTTAGGGTTTAGGGTTTAGGGTAGAGGATTGAGGGTAGAGGGTAGAGGGTATAGGGTTTAAGGGTTTAAGGTTTAAGGGCTGAGGGTTGGGGTTTAGGGTTTAGGGTTTAAGGGTTGAGGGTTGAGGGTTTAGGGTTTAGGGTAGAGGGTTGAGAGTATAGGGTTGACAAATTAGGGTTGAGGGTCTATTGTATAGGGTAGATGGTATAGGGGTTAAGGGATTAGGGTTTAAGGGTTGAGTGGTTAGGGTTTAGGGTTTAGGGTTTAAGGGTTGAGGGTTGAGGGTTTAGGGTTTAAGGGTTGAGGGTTGAGGGTTTAGGATGTAGGGTAGAGGGTTGAGGGTAGCAGGTAAAGGGTTTAAGGGCTAAGGGTTGAGGGATTATGGTTTAAGGGTTGAGGGTTTAAGGGTTTAGCTTTTAATGGTTGAGGATTTAGGGTTTAGGGTTTAGTGTAGAGGGTTGAGGGTATAGGGTTGAAGGTATATTGTATAGGGTAGAGTGTATAGGGGTTGAGGGACTATGGTTTAAGGGTTGAGGGTTTAGGGTTTAGGGTTTACGGTTTAAGGGTTGAGGGTTGAGGGTTTAGGGTTTAGGGTAGAGGTTTGAGGGTATAGGTTTGAGGGATTAGGGTTAAGGGGCCATTGTATAGGGTAGAGGGTATAAGGGTTGAGGGATTAGGGTTTAATGGTTTAGGGTAGAGGGTTGAGGGTTGAGGGTTGAGGGAAGAGGGTAGAGGATTTAAGGGTTTATAGTTTAAGGGCTGAGGGTTGAGGGTTTAGGGTATTGGGTTGAGTGGGATAGAGGGTAGAGAGGGAGAGAGTGAGTGGGATAAAGGGTATAGTGTTTAAGAATTTAAGGGTTAAGGGTAGAGGGGAGAGAGATAGAAGGAGTGAGTGAGTGATAGAGATACTTGAGAGAGGGAGAATGGGTAGGAGGGAGAGTCTTGAGAGAGAGAGAGGGAGGGAGTGAGAGAGAGATAGAGGGTTTAGGGTTTATGGGTTAATGGTAGAGGGGAGAGAGATAAGAATGAGTGAGTGATAGAGATAGACTTGAGAGAGGGAGAGGGGGTAGGAGGAAGAGACTTGAGAGAGAGAGGGAGAGGGAGAGAGGGAGAGAGATAGAGGGTAGATGGTGTTAAAGATCTAAGATATTGAGAGGGGGGTGAATCAGTATCTTCTTAAATTTTCTGATCAGATACCATCCAATTATTCCAAAGAAAACAATAGCAGAGATAATTAAAAGCATTAACAAAACATAAGATCAGAGAACACAAGAAAACCAAAAAATTTTATGTGGAAAACCAAAAATGGGAAAAACCATGGTGAGTGTTAGCTCACAATATTGTATAACATGTTATAGAATATTACAAAAATGGGTGGTTCACTGCCAAGACTCACTGTCCAGAAACAAAGGCTCGCTGGATACAAAATTACAACGATTGAATGGATTTCAACCAGAAAATGAGCTCAGAGAGTACACCTAATAAGTGTAGATTCAATTCCAGATAAAGCTCAATAGATGGACTTGACACACTTCATTATGTTTTCACTACTTTGCATCATCACACACTCGCATACCTCTTCTCCCAAAAAAGTCTGTTATATATACCCAATCTCTTTCACAAGCATCAATTAGGTTGACCTAATTAGATGCACTTCTTATTTACAAAATATCAATTGTTGGCCTCAAGCTATGCAAAACATAATACACACGCTTCAACAAGTCAATACATACCTAAAATAAGTCACACAAATGTCTGCATAGCAAAGGTTAATTTTACATAATACATCTATCAAGTCGGCCAGAGATGGTCCAAAAAAAATAACTATAAAACACCAACGGTGGCACCATATGAACAGGTGGGTGCATGAGATCTTGCATGAACAAGCTTTCGACACCTATAAACCACTTCCAAAAATTTCAAGCAATAAAGATCACTAAAGAACAAATGCAGATCAAAATACCGAAGGATGTAAGCAAAATACTAGTTCAAATACTGGATTTGAATACTAGAGTAAATTTAGTCTTGTTCTTGTAGTTGCAACTCATATATCATGGTGACATCAATGACAACAAAATGAGATGTTCTTCATTTTTCCAATAATCTACCCCTTTGTCATTGATGGAAACATGTGCCAAAGCCAAAAAAGAAAAAAAAAATACAATATTCTCTATTTACAACACTTCTCCCCCTAACACCTATATTTCACCACTTCACTCCCCCTTTGACATCAAGGACAAAGGGTGTGCCACTAGAAAAATTAAAGAAAACAAATAAATTAACTAGAAGATGGTGAGCCTTGAAGCTCCTTCAAAATACCTTACCAAACTGATTTTCCTTTTTCCCAGCCAACCTTTGTTGCAGTCAACATCTTATTCAAAGATTCCAACTCAATCAGGGTTTCTTCCGCTTCATCTGAAGTATCAAGAATTAGGTTTATCTTCTCAAACCTTTCAACATATATAGTAGCTTCTCCAACCAAAGTGTATTCCAATCTTACAATGTCACTTAATTGACTAAATTTTCTGATAATTTCTTCCTTCTATTTCTATAATGCAAAGAAGTTTTCTCTATGGGTGGCGATGGCCTTCTAGATTGATTTTTCTTTATCTTTAGAAACACTAGAAGTACTAGAAACTGTAGACAACTGAGACTCAATTGAGTCCATGACAATATTGATATTATAAGTGGCATCTAAACACTTCAAGTAGTAAGATAGAACAACATCTACTTTAGATTCACAAACTTTCACCGCTTCCAAACTCTTCTCAACACAGGAGTGTGCCGGAGAACATTTGTCATGCAAAGTCAACAGCCTTTTCTCCACCAAGTTTTCTTCTATCTCTTGTCTTATCTTTTCATTAAGTCTGGCGGAATGCTCTTTGAAGGAGTCTAACAATAATCTTAGATTTTCAACAGGGGCGAGAGATTTGTCGATGGATGCACTGGGTATTGTTGATGGTGTTTTCTGCACAGCAACAACTCAGACAAAATGCAATATTCTATCTCTCTTGAAAGGTAATTTTCAACGAAAAGTTACTAAAAATAACCCCAAGGTCTCTCGGGTGTCAGGTCATGACAATGCATAAACAACTCAGATAATGCTGGTAATCACAAAGGGGCCTTACAAATGAACAATGCTGGAAGTGAATTTCATCATATGCAACAATATGGTGATGCTTTCAATCCTAAAACTAACCCAGATTCAAAATAAGGGTTTAGAGAGATTCTATTCTATTATAACTCTTAAGATTAACAATGCAAATGATAAACACTTGAAATGGACCAATCCCAACGAAACCAATCTCTGCTTGACCAAGATTAATCTACAATCTTACAGAAACAGTGCAATCTTCTAAAGTTTTAAAGATTTTCAGATTATGAACATTCACCCAAGACAACCCAATTGCAGTTGAAATGAATAAATCTCTATAATTGAACCAAGCACAATGAATATAAAGGTCCAGGCTAACTTTATAAAGCAACTAACAATCAGCTAGCTGCAAAAAGTATGGACCAGGGATTGCTGCAAACACTTCAAACATTAAATCATGAACATCATTAAATCAGATCTAAATCTAAATCTAATAACCATGAGCAATTTTAAAAATAGAATCATAAGAACCATGCAAGATAAGTCAACACAAAAGAGATCACCAGAAAATTACAATGCCTTCAATTGTATTAAATCACCAAACTCCAACAACAATTCCAATGTTATGTTACATCACTTGCTTAGAAATTGACTAGCTTCTACCTCTACTCTACTGCTAAATTTGCTCTCTATCAAATCTTCTCCTAATCTCTCACCCCCTTACAAATGAGGCACAAACGCCATTTATAGAAAACCCCAAACATGTCGGCCCAATTAGATTTTACAATAATAACGAGCCCCAAAACAGGTCGGCCAAGAGAATTTCAAAATAGGACAAGGTTTGCATTAAATGCATGAATATTATCCATGTCAGCCCACGATCTCCAGCAAGATTAGATTCACGTGCCCTCCAGAAAGTCCTCCAGCTGTAGACAGTTTTGGCACGGACTCTTAGGCAGGTCCCATTTTGAAAATTTAAATTGAACACTTCCAGATTTCCCTCTTTTGGCACAAATCCATATGCAAGTCCCCTTTTTAATATTTGTTTAGTCCTGAAAAACATATATCATCATTAATAGCCCACATGTTCAAATTAAATTCGAATAAAATTTTGACCTTTTCTAAAAAAACTTACATTTATATAAGGAAACTTTCCACTTTCAGAATTTTTTCCACTTTTGGAAATTTTATTTTCAAAATCTTTTCAAGGAATTTTCATTTTCAGGAACATTTTTAAAAATTCCATTTTTGGAAAAAATAAATAAATAATTATTTTGAAAAATTTCCATTCTGGGAAATTTCGAGATTTGGGCCCTTCTGGGGAAATCAGACCAAGGGGAAAATCTGGAAAAAAAATCTGGGCCAGGGACTCCAGACCAGAATTTGGGAAAATCCAGGCGGACAGGATTCAAATTCCAGCCGGACAGATTTCGAGAAATTCCAAACAGGATTATGGGAAATTCCAGGCAGACAGGATTATGGGAAATTCCAGGCAGACTAGAAAATCCTAGATTTTGTTCAAAACTTAGTTTTTTCGAAGCACAACTCAGGGGAAGGACTTGGACAAGCAAGATGAACATCTAAGGACCTCCAAAGGCAATGAAATCAATAAAATTAAGGGGCCAAAGGACACTAAAAGCCAATCCAGGAAATACCAAGTAGACAAGATTATGGGAAATTCCAGGTAGACAGGATTATGGGAAATTCCAGGCAGACTGGAAAATCTCGGATTTTGTTCAAAACTTAGTTTTTTCGAAGCACAACTCAAGGGAAGGACTTGGACAAGCAAGATGAACATCTAAGGACCTCCAAAGGCAATGAAATCAATAAAATTAAGGGGCCAAAAGACACCAAAAGCTAGAGCAAAAAGAGGGTCCCACTTTCAGTGGGGCGTGTGTGTGCAAAACTGCACAACAGGTATAGCTTCTTGTAATGCTTTCAGAGCATCTTCTATCAGTTCCATTCCCTTCTGATGTGTTTCAAGAATTTATTTTCTTTCGGATGCTTGCATTGCCTCGCCCTACACAACTTTATGAATTGAAGACATCTTTTCCACGTCAACATATCCCTCAATCACAGGAAGTTTCAAAAGTTCCTAGGGAATAATTGGTTGAAATCTAATTTGGTTAGATAACAAACCTTTCAATATATCACCACTAGAAGACGAATCACCAGGATTCTTCAGAGATTTTAGAATTTTATTTTCTTCTTCATTTTTCCTGGAGGGCTCCTCAACTATCTTTTCTTCCTCTCCCTTTTCTTTTTCTTTTTCTTCCTCTAGTACCTCTTCTTCTTCTTCTTCCTCTTTCTCATTTTTATCTTCATCATTATTATCTTTATCATTATTATCATCTTCCTCATTTTCATCTTTGCCCTGTTCTTTCTTAGGATTATCTTTACTTTCTCCTTCATTTCCCTGACCATCACCTTCATCATTGCCATTATTTTCTTCTTCATTACTTTTCTCTTTTTCACCTTTTTCTTCTTCAATATGCTCTGGAGGAGCATCATTATGCATTTGAGGCTCATCTTCTCTTTCATTCTGCTCAATAACTTCATTGCCAATATTAATTTCAACATTAAAATTGTCAGAAATATTTTCATTACCTATTTCCAGAGGAACACTTTCCTCAGCATTTTCAGTAGTAGCATCATCATCAGTTTTGAGCATACCATACTTTTCTACTATCTCTTGGATAATTTTAGCTATTTCCTTTCTCACTTTCCTTTTTAGCTTGTTTCTTGTCATCAACATATTTACCCTACCCTTCATTCAGAACATTTCAACATAGATTTTCTTCAGGGATTCCAAATCATCAAGCGTCAAGGAAGACTCAATCTTATTATATGTTTCATTTCTAATATTTTCTTCAAATACAACAGCCTCAGATCTTCTTTTCACTAGATCATCCCACATGCTTTTAGGAACATCTTTCTTTATGTTATCCCATTTTACTTCTAAGACAATGACATACTCAATAATAGCTAAAAGCAATGTTTTCTTATCTTCTTCTCTAACATCATCATAGCATTGAGTTGTGGGTTGAAGCATATTTTAAAAAGTTAACAAAGAATTGAGAGTTGGCTCAAGTTTATATCGAGGACTAGAACTTACCAGAATATCTTGTTCATCTTTCTGATCTACAGAGGTATCATCAAATACCTTGGCCTTCTTTGATTCAAGTTTGGTGTGCAAATGTATACCAAAATCATGTTCTTCATCTTCAGAAGATGACACAATATGTACTCTTTTAGAACCAATGACATCTATGGATGAACCTTCTTTGGAGGGTAAACTCCCTCTTCTTCTCCTCACAAGCCTTGCTTTAGGATCTTCTTCTTCATCTTGATCATCAGTAACACTCATGTTCTCTCTCATTGCCTTCTCTTTCTTTCCTCTCTTTGCAGGGGCAACCAGAGGAGTCTCTTTCTTCTTCCCAGATCTTTTGGTAGGTTTGGAGGAAACAAGACCTTTACCTTTATCATCCTTTCCAGATTAAGTTGCAACTAAAAGGGTTGCAGAGGATTTTGGAGAGGTATTTCTACCAGATCTTCATAGACCAAAATATTTTTCCTCTCTTTGTGCCACCTTATCCCTTCCAAGGGCTATCTCCTCATCAATAAAACTGACATCTTTAAGTGTTTTCTCTACTTTCTTCCTAATCTTAGGCTTCTATTGTTCCATATGAATCTCCAAGACTTCTGTGCATATGTCCCAATTCTAGGTTCACTGGGGTACTTTGGATTCTTCAACAACATCTGCACATAGCCTTCGGCTTCTTCTTTTGTTATCTCATATCCAAGAGGTTGAATCTAGATAGTTCGAGGTTCTACGGCCTCAATCATGCATTCATCAATGGAGACATGAAATATGATTTCATGCTTATACTTCTCCATAATTTTCCTTGGAATTCTATCTCTTTCTAGGGGGTTCTTACAATTTTCTGATAAAGCTCCCCCTATGACCTTGCTAGGTCTAGTTACCAAACAAATCGTCTGTACCAGATGAGGGAATAGACTCATCAGTTGTCTGTAGTTCTTCTTTCTTTCTCCATATCTTTCTCATCTCTTGCTTAATCTCATCTTTGTCAATATTCTTCACATATTCATTCTTTTCTACCAGATTGGTCTCCTTACTCTTCTTGCTTCTGCAAACTCTTGAAACATGTCCTAGTTTGTTGTAGTTATAGCAGACAATATTTTTCTAATTAGATTGAATTTTGTTGAATCTTGTTTTGCACTGATTAGATTTATGTCCATACTTTTTTCAAGTATAACAATAGCCATTAAAGGATTGGTTCATTATTCCATTAAAGTGATTCATCATCAAAGTTTTGCACTTACTTTCCCTATGTCCAAATATTTTGCATGAAAAGCATTGACCAGAAAAAGGATCAGGGAATTGATTCATCCTGCTTCTATATTCAATTTCCTTATGACCAAATTTATTGTATGAAATAAGGTGTCATTAAGAGAAGGGCACCTTTGTGCATTAGGTTGTCTCACCGAAGGTCTCCTAGCAGAGTTTCTTGAATTTTCTTTTTTCTTTCCTTTATTTTAAATCTATTGATTGTTCATAGTCTTAGAACTCTCACTGGTATCATTTCCTAGACCACTTTTATCTTTACTCAGTTTATGTCCTATAGTTAATTCATCAAGCCTATCCGAACTAGATTTGAAGTTGCTTTCACATATTTTCACCTTCTCTAGATCCACTTTTAGGTTCACAATTTCTTGTTCAAGCTTAGTGCAATCTTCAGACTTTCTTTGTACCAATTTGTTTAGACACTCTTCAATTATTTTCTTCTCTTCCACTTCAACTTTCAAACTAACAATATCTTCATTAGCCTTCTTCAACTGATCAGTTACTTCCTTATGCCTGTCTTTGAATTTCTTTAGCTGATTCTTAAGTTTCTAGACACATTCATTTGCATCTTCAAGATTCTCTTTCAGATCTTTGTTTTCTTTTTCAACTTTACCAAGATCTTCAAGAGCATTCTAGAGCTCTCCTTTATCATTCATTTCTTCCATCTTTAGGATCTCCCTCAAGCTGTTAGGCTTAACCAGAGGAACCTTTCTTTGATACCAATTGTTAAAGATCCAGGATACTAAGAGGGGGGGTGAATCAGTATCTTCTTAAACTTTTTCATCAAATACCATCCAATTATTCCAATGCAAAAAGCATTAACAAAACATAAGATCAAAGAACACAAGAACACCAGGATTTTTACGTGGAAAACCCAAAATGGGAAAAACCACGATGAGTGTTAGCTAACAACATTGTATAACCAATTATAGAATATTACAAAAATGGGTGGCTCAGTGCCAAGACTCACTATCCAGAAACAAAGGCTCACTACCTAAAAAATTACAATGATTGAATGGATTTTAGCCAAATAATGAACTGATAGAGTACACCTAATAAGTACAGATTTAGTTCTAGATAAAGCTCAATAGATGGACTTGACACACTTCATTATGTTTTCACTACTTCACATCATCACACACTTGCATATCTCTTATCCAAAAATAGTTCAATATATATACCCAATCTATTTCACAAGAATCAATTAGGTTGGCCTAATTAGATGCACTTCTTCTTTACAAAATATCAATTATCAACCTCAACCTATGAAAAATATAATACACACACTTCAAAAAGTCAGCACAAACCTAAAATAGGTTGCACAAATGTCTGCATAGAAAAGGTTAATTTTACATAATACATCTATCAAGTCGGCTAGAGATGTTCTAAAAAACATAACTGCAAAACACCAATGGTGGCACCATATGAACATATGGATATGTGAGATATTTCATGAACAAGCTTTCAACACCTATAAACCACTTCCAAAAACCACAAGTAATAGAGATCACCAGAGAAAAAATGTGGATCAAAATACCAGAGGATGTAAGCAAAATACCAATTCAGATATTAGACTAGAATACTAGAGTAACTTCAGTCTTGATCTTGCAGTTGCAACTCATACATCATGGTGACATCAATGACAAAAAAATGAGATGTTCTTCTTCATTTTTCCAACAAATGGTAGAGGGTTTAAGGGTTTAAGGGTAGAGGGTAGAGGATAGAGAGAAAGAGAGATAAATTAAACCTAAAAAAATAACATAGTCATAACGTGAGCATGTTTTGAAGTAGTAGAGATATGGTCGTTATTTTAGCAAGACATAATGTGCTTGCATTATAAATCACTCATGTGATAACACAAGAACATTTTTTATTTATCTAAAAATGGTAAACAACCCAATATACCCATGATATGAAGGTCCACATTCTACATATTCTCTTGGTTCTGCACATGTTCTGACTAAAAAAAGCTTTTTGATGATTTTGTGAAGTGTGCATGCATGTTTTTCACATTCCACCACCTTTGCATGAAATAGTAGAGTTTTCACGTTGAAAGGCATATAATATCAATTCAAGTCTGAATTCCATTCAAGAGTGATATACAATTGAAGTTTGGAGGGGAACAAGCTTTTGAAAAAGTCAAATTGTTGAGTTTGAAGAAAGAAGAAGCAAAGGCTACATAATTGGGCAGAACTCCATTTGAAACTCTAGTTTTTTAGGTATGTGAAGTCTTTACACATTTTCTTTCATTCTATTTTGGCTTGCTTTGATTTTTTTTATTTGGCATGTTCCATGTTGATCATTGTTTGTTTGTCATTATAACCTTAGCTTGTCAATGCTCATTTTAAATTACACAATTCTTTACACTCACCAATTACATTTTTAAACCACATTTCTTTGAGGCATTTTGTTAAAAAATTGACTTACCTTGTGTATGCTTCCACATTTTGTATACACATATATATGACAGAAGTTGTAAGGAAGTAAAATAATACATCATTTCTCAATCATTTACTATGGATGTGCATACCACTCTCCAAAGCTTTTATTTTGTTATAGGCATGGGGGATGTAAAATGTAGTTGAATTTGGTTTTACAACTACAATTTACATATGCTTTAAATTTTATAAAGCCTTTTCAATAAATCTATTTTATGCATATCCTACAATCATTCTAGCCCATGAGGACATATCTCATTGAGGTATTTTGTCAAACAATCATACCAAGCAGCTGATTTCCTTGTCTATGCTACCAAATTTTCCATACATGTCTACCAAAGCATTTATCAAACAACATAGACAAGGAAATCAGTTGTTTGAAGAAATGCCTCAAAGAAATGGGGTCTCATGGTGATGTGCCAGTTGATTGCATTGTCTATGCTACCAAATTTTCCATACATGTCTCTAAAAAATTGGAATATTCTCCTCCCACATTGATAGATCTTTGAATCTATTTTGGTTTTAATCTCTATTTCTAAATTTACCTCATCACTTGTGTTGTGATATATTTTAAATGTTTCCTTAACTAGTCTACCTACAAGGGATTCTAACCCTTCTCTCCACTGTTTCAAGACTCTTTATTCAAGGCTAAGTTAGCAACATGAGGAAAGGTGCAACTTATCTTGCAATAATGGCATGTCACAAGACAATGTGGTAGGGTTGACAAGGTAGGGGTAGTGTGAGAAAATTCCTCGTAGAAATGGGGTCTCATAGTGACACAAATCACTGTGAGACCCCATTTCTATGAGGCATTTTATCATGTTTCCTGTAGGGGCAGCATATGCCTCATAGAAATGGGGTAATGTGACATGCCATGATTGCAAGATAGGCTCAAAATGGAAGCATGGACAAGGCACTTGAATTGTTTGACAATAATGTTTTCGTAGAAATGTATGCAAAATGTGGTAGCATTGACAAGCTAGTGAGCTCACTAGCTTGCCATTGCTCACATGATTTTTTTGATGGAATGCCTTAAATAAATGTGGTAATGTGGCATGCCATGATTGTAAGATAGGCTCAAAATGGAAGCATGGACAAGGAATTTGAATTTTTTGGCAATAATGTTTTCATAGAAATGTATGCAAAATATGGTAGCTTTGACAAGCTAGTGAGCTCACTAGCTTGTCAACCCTACCACATTGGAAAGCTAGTGAGCTCACTAGCTTGTCAAAGCTTCCACATTTTGCATACATGTCTACAAAAATTTTATTTTCAAACAATTCGCATTCCTTGTCCATGCTTCCGTTTTGAGCCTATCTTGCAATCATGGCATGCCACATTACCACATTTCTTTAAGGCATTCCATCAGAAAAATTCATGTGACCTTTGTCTATGCTAGAAATACCCTTCTATAGGATGATTGTAAGTATTTTGTATGAAGCCTTGAAGGACATATATTTCATTTATTTTTATGGATTCATTTTTTAAGAACTAATATTTGTCTCATTACCATGCTACAGGTAAAATTATTCGCTATGCCAAGGAAATGAATAAGGAATAAACCAACATACAAAGAGTATGAAACCTGTAACGTCCAAAAAAATGCAGAAGAAATAGATCGGAGCAAACATACAATCTAATCTAAAAACTCTAAATGCAATCTAAGTTAAGCAACAAAGAACAAAGGAAAGTAAAAACGTAAGTAAACTGAACAATCTCACCCAATATGTACGTATTTCCATGTATCATCTTGATTGCCCTTCTCCATTTTGTTGTTGTAGTATAATTTCCCTTAGATTTTCAAAGCTCATGCAAGTATAGCCTATGATAGTGATTTAGCAAAACATCGAAGATTCAAGATAGTTGCTCCAAAAGTTCATAAGATTTCGACAAAGATCAGAATGATGAAGGACATATCAATTTATAGAAAATTGATTATTCGAACGATAGGCCAGGATTGAAAGATCAATGGACGGTTGAGATCGATAGATTAGAAATGCATTCTGATAATTGTTAGTGGTGACATGAGTGATATAAATTAGAAATAGAATTAAAGATTAAATAAATGATTTAATCTTCAAGTTTGGTATTCGAAAACATAAGAATTATCTTTGCATGACAAAGATAAAGATGGATTAAAGCAACTCTTGTTCGACTGCACGTACAAGGTTTAATTAATTAAATAGGAATATTTAATTAATCTGCATGTGCACGCAATTGAGTTAGTATTGAATGATTGAATGATTTGATCAAGAGCTAACTAGGCGATTAAACTAGATGTCAAGTCGAGTCAAAGTGAATACTTAGATAATTTGCACAATTATCTAAATATAGAGGAATACATTAAAATAGGATTTATGAATTAAATAATTCATTTAATTCAAGATTTGATATTTGAAGGATAATTAAATAAATAAGATTTATTTAATTAAGTGACGAAGGGATTAAATGAATAATTAAATAAATAAAGAATTTATTTAATTATAGTTGAAGTATGATAAAGAGTAAATTAAATAAGAATTTATTTAATTTGACAAGAAGGATAAGGTTAATTGGGGCGCCGGTCCTAGCTCAGTTGGTTAAGGTGTTCCCTGTAGCAGGGCGCCCACCATGGGTTCGACTCTCCGGCACTCCCGTGGTACCGGTTGGTGTGTCCCGCCAGCACTGCCGGTCACGGTAAAAAGTTTATCGGCGGTGGGGGGTTATATGGGGGCCGTACTATTCGTAAAAAAAAAAAAAAAAAAAGAAGGATAAGGTTAATTAGTAACATAATTAAATAAAAAGCGTTTATTTAATTAATCAGATAGAATAAAGAAAAGTGTGAATTGATTAAATAATTAAGATTATTTAATTAATAGAAGAGATGAAGACTACATACATTAATTAAATAATTGACATTATTTAATCATGACCATGAAGAATACAAATTATGAAGAATATTGAAGTTGCATGCTTAAACCAGATTTCGATGTCTACAAAACCAATAAAGAAAAAAATAGAGAATGAATGAGGACATATTGTGAGAAGAAGAAATTGGATACGATTGACAAAAACAAGCCACTTGAAGAGGAACCTCAACCATCAAAAAGAGAAAAGGCATTGGCAGAAAAAAGGGCATGAATGCGAAAGCATCGTGCTAAGATAGAATTGGATACCATAGTTGGAGACACACCCTCTACTGCCAGTGAATATGAAGGCACACCATTAAGCACAAGTGAATATGGAGGCACACCATCTACCACAAGTTAATATGGAGGGATACCATCTACCGCAAGTGAATATGGAAGGACACCCTCTACCGCAAGTGAATATGAAGGGACACCATCCACCACACCTCAAGTTTGTTAGAGTAAAGTAATTAATTAACTTTACTCTCCTCTTAAGATTTCACTTTATGCACACATATTAGTCATTTAATAATTAATATTAATTATTAAATGCACTCACCTTAGGGTTAGGTTTTCCTTTCTATTTTGATCTCCTTTTATAAGGATTGATCTCTTGTATTGTATTCACTTCTTGATGTTCTTTTTTCAGTCTGATAATAAACTCTTCATATTGTCAGAGCAAAACCCTTGTTTTGTTTCCTACAGATTTCTTCCTTGTGACAGGTTTTTGCATGCAGGTTTCTTGGGCTTAATAGATTTTTTTTTCATCAAATCTTACATGGTATCAGAGCTGGATCTGCTATAGCTTGTTCATGTTTAAAGAAAAAAGGGAGCAAGGGTTTAACAGAAGAAATTTGGGATTCTTTAGCTAATTTGAGAGGTTCTAGGTGTAGTTTTCAGATCTGGTATTCCTTGCCCAACAATATTTTTTTAGCATTTTTTACAAGTGCATGCATCAAATCTGGCATTTTTTTTTGGGTGTCCTCTATGTTGTTCACAGTGGTGTCCTTCCTAGTATCGTTTACCAGTCTTGCACCTTATTCCTTTGAATGCCGTGCATGAGCCGATGTCTGCATTGGCAGATCTGAAAAGGCAGAACTTCAAACCCCCGCGGACGCCATACTTTGACTTGAAAGCTTTTTTACCTGCGATTGCTATCCAGATCTACAGTCTATTTCATCAGTAAATTCTTTAGGTACACAGAGATTTGTCTCAATCATCTACTGCTTTCTATTGTTTTCTGGCTTTCAGATTGTACTGGGGATTGGATTTTTGCATTGTGGGGGGGTGTTTTTTCTTGCTTTCTATCATTTACATCAGAAAACCAGAATCTACAAACACCAAAAAAAAACAAACAACCCCTTCTGCATCTTCTGTCTAGTTCTAAAAGACCACTAAATAATAATAATAAAAAATTCAAAGCAGTTGAGGCACAGTTCACAGGATGGATGACAGATCTATTAAACCTCTCACACCGCATAATTATCACACTTGGAAGGGTCACATGATGACTCTACTCCAGTCTCGAGGGTTATGGTATTGTTTGGATGAGGTTCAACCTCAGTTGACTCGCACCTTTGAGGTTATGCAGAACATGAACAATATGGATCAGGCTATGGGATTGATGGCTTTACACATTTCTGACAGTCTCCTATTTCATCTTGAGGGTTGTCTCACTCCTCGAGCCATTTGGACCAAGTTTGATGGAATTTTTTGTACTGTTAATCAGTTCAGAGCTTTGCAGCTTGAGGCCAAGTTAACTTCTTTGGTACCTGATTCATTTCCCTCCATTGAGGACTTTCTGATGAAGTTCAAACAACAAAGATCTATCTTGCAGGGTTGTGGAAAAGTTAAGACTGATACAGAGTGCATCTTCCTAATTCTCTCCAAGCTTCGGGGTCCATTTTAGATCTTCTCTTCAACCTTTTATTCCACCATGGATGCCTTGGGTGCTCGACATGTCATGCCTTCTTTTGAGGTCTTTTGTGATCGTCTGACTCGTGAGAAAGCTAAGCTCAAGTAGTTGGATTCACTTTCAGGTTCACAGAACCAAGCATTGGTAGCCCAGTCCTCCAAAGAAAAATAGAAGCATAAACCGAAGCCTAAGAAAGATTTAGGGGCTAGTGAGAATTCCTCCAAGCCACCACCTAAGTCTGATTCAAAACCATAGTCCAATTCTAAACAGGGCAAATCTTCGAAGTCTGGTGAGTCTTCCTCCAAGACTAAGAAGAAATCTGGTGATCCTTGCAGTTTTTGTGGCAAGGAAGGACATCCAGTTTCCAGGTGTTGGAAATGTTTAGAGGCTTTGGAGGAAGCCATGTAGTAGCATAATATCAATGCACCTCAGCCTCCTTCACAGCCCATAGGTAAAGGTCATGCTCTTTCTACATGAGCATTGTCCTCAGAATCCACTTGGATTCTAGATTCTAGTGCCTCTCACCATATGACACACACAAAGGATTTGGTCACTGCTCTTGGCCCTACAGGCACTAGACATATTGCAGTTGGTGACTCAGCACAACTTTCAGTTCAGGGTTCAAGTACTGTTTCATTGGATGGTGGTTGTCTATAGGATGTGCTTCTGGTTCCTGACATTTCGACAAACCTTCTATCCGTTTATCAGATTTGCCACTCTGGCTCTGGTAAGATAGTTGAGTTCTCACCACATGATGTGGTTATTCGAGACCTTCATGATCCTGACTTGGTTGTGGCTACTAGGAGTGTCGATTCTGCATCTTGCTTATACAGATTTGATGGATTTGAGAGTTTAGACACTGTTGGTTCCTCTCTTATAGCACATGCAGATTCAGTGAGCAGACTTTGGCATGAGCATTTTGGCCATGTCAATTATAGATTTATACAGTAGATGAGTACTCAGGCACTTGTGATTGGGCTTCCATAGATTTCTTGTACTGATGGTGTATGTCATGGATGTGTCCTTGGAAAACATCATTGTGATCCTTTCCCTAAGGGTCGAGCCACTCATGCTAGGGCAGCCCTAGAGTTGGTACACAGTGATCTTATGTCCTTTCCGACTCCTTCCTCTTCAGGGCCCCGCTATGTGCTCACTTTTATTGATGACTTCTCCAGACGTACATGGGTGTACTTTCTTAAGTACAAGTCTGATGTCTTTGACTCATTCAGGACTTTTAAGACATTTGTGGAGAAGCAATCTGGACTTTCTATTAGGAGGATACACACAGATAATAGGGGGAATATGTTAATCAGGCTTTTACAGATTTTTGCACTGAGCATGGTTTACAGCATCATTTTATAGTCCCTTACACCCCTCAGCAGAATGGTGTTGCTGAGAGAAAGAATAGAACCTTACGGGAGATGGAAAATTGTATGATACAGTCTCGAGCTATGAGTTCTTCTTTTTGGGCTGAGGCAGTCAATTGTGCCAATTATATTCAAAATCAGATGCCTCATAAGGCATTGCGACATATGACTCCTGAGGAGGCTTGGACCCATGTCAATCCTGATGTTTCTACATTCCAAGTTTTTGGTAGTGAGGCTTGGGCATTTATTCCTGATGCTTAGCGGAAAGCCATGGAGAGGAAGAGCCGACCACTCATATTTGTTGGTTACTGTGAGGATGTTAAGGCATACAGGTTGTTTGATCCTGATTCTAGAGAGGTCTTGTTTCGGTGGGATGTCCAGTTTGATGAGTGCTATCCTCAGATGGATTCTCCATCACCAGCTTCTCCCTCATTGCCTACTCCTCCCTCTTCATCTCTTTAGGATTACTTATCTCTTGAGGATGATGTAGATGATGATCCACCATCTCCACCACCATCTTTTGAGTCATGCCATTTCAGATGATCCTCAAAAGTTTTCAGAGGTGATAGGTCACCTTGAGTGGGATAGGGCCATGGATGAGGAATATTCTTCTTTGATGAAGAATCATACTTGGGATCTTTGTCCTCTTCCTAAGGTAAGAAAGTTGGTTCAGTGCAAGTGGGTGTATCGTACCAAGTATGTTGCAGATGGTTCTATTGATAAGTATAAGGCACGTCTTGTTATGAAGGGGTTTTCTCAGGTAGAGGGTATTGACTACTCTGAGACCTTTGCTCCTGTCACCAAGATGAACTCTATACGCCTTGTACTTTCACTTGCATCTTCACAAGGATGGACAGTGTTTCAGATGGATGAGAAGAGTGCCTTCTTGCATGGAGACCTACATGAGGAGATCTATATGGAGCAGCCTCAAGGATTTGTGCAGGACACTTCTTTGGTTTGCAGACTTCGACGTTCATTATATGGTCTCAAACAAGCCCCTCGGGCTTTGTATGAGAAGATGGACTCTTTCTTGCTTCCCTCTCACTTCACACGTTGTCATTCCAATCACACAGTGTATATTCAACGTCAGGAGGGTGATCTTTTGATTCTTGTGCTATATGTAGATGATCTCATCCTTACAGGTAGCTCATCCTCCATGATTCACAGTGTTCAAAGAGCTTTGATGGAGCAATTTGAGATGATAGATCTTGGTCTCTTACTCTTCTTTCTGGGTCTTCAGGTTATTTGGTCTTCGGATGGGATTTCCATATTTCAGGAGAAGTATGCTCTTGATATGCTTCAGCGATTTGGCATGCTTGATTGCAAGTCTGCCCCCACTCCATTTCAGTCTCAGTGATTTGGCATGATTGATTGCAAGTCTGCCCCCACTCCATTTTAGTCAAGTGTTGTTTTGTCTTCCACTTGCTCTACTCCTTCAGGAGACCCCACTTTATATAGGCAGTTGGTTGGTAGTTTGTTGTACCTAACACATTCTCGTCCTGATCTTTCCTTTGCGGTTGGTCTTGTCTCTCAGTTTTCCCATGATCCTCATGAGAGCCATTGGAAAGCAACCAAACTTATTTTGAGGTACATTCGGGGCACCACTCATTATGGCATTCACTACACTTCAGGATCCCCTCACATCATTGGCTTCACTGACTCCGATTGGGCTGGTGATGTCAACGATTGGAAGTCTAATTTTGGCTTTATTTTTTGCCTTGGTTCTGGTCCTATCACATGGTCTTGCAAGAAGTAGTCTGCTATTGCATTATCATCTCCAGAGGCTGAGTACTATGCAGCAGTGTTAGCCAGTCAGGAGGTTTTATGGCTTCGGTAGTTGATGACAGAGTTTGGGTTTCCTCCAGATAGTCCCACTATTCTTCGGTGTGACAATCAGAGTGCCCTTCACATTTCTCGCAACCCAGTGGAGCATCAACGGACAAAGCACATTGAAATCCACATGCACTTCATCAGGAAGTTGATTCAAGATGGTTCTCTCATCTTGGAGTAAATTCCTACAGAGGAGCAGGTTGCAGACATCTTCACTAAACCTTTGGCATCTCTGCGCTATCTTCAGTTGTGCTCCATGCTTGGGGTGAAGGAAGTTGTCCTTGGGGGGTCTCAGTGAGGCCTTCCTTCCTTCATGTTTTCTTTTAAGCATGTTTCTTTATCTCTTTTTGGAGAGGAGTTTTTTCCCACTGGGTTTTCTTCTTTACTCCACTTTATAGAGATTTTGTTGTATTTGGGTACCTGATCAGGCCATGTTGCCGGGACCCTCTGTTGCATTGTAGTTCCTTTTCTTTCTTCTACATTTTTTGTAGCTGCATTGTAGCTCATCTTAAGGGGGGGTGTTAGAGTAAAGTAATTAATTAACTTTACTCTCCTCTTAAGATCTCACTTTATGCACACATATTAGTCATTTAATAATTAATATTAATTATTAAATGCACTCACCTTAGGGCTAGGTTTTCCTTTCCATTTTGATCTCCTTTTATAAGGATTGATCTCTTGTATTGTATTCACTTCTTGATGTTCTTTTTTCAGTCTGATAATAAACTTTTCATATTGTCAGAGTAAAACCCTTGTTTTGTTTCCTACAAATTTCTTCCTTGTGACAGGTTTTTGCATGCAGGTTTCTTGGGCTTAATAGATTTGTTTTTCATCAAATATTACAAAGTTGAGACTACATCATCACTTGGATTTGATGAAGAAGGTACACCATCATCCCCATGTGAACCTCAAGGTATTTCATCTATTCCACCCTCGATTGAAGGTATGCAATCTAGAACACCTCACTTAAATATTGATGAAATTCCTAATGTTGAGATTTATGTACCTAGGAGAAAACCACCTCGAATTTTGCATAGAAATCCAAAGTATTTGATTAATATTGATGAGGATATTTTGTAACACATGGAAGGTAAGATTCCATCACGCACTTGTAGAAGATATGCTGATAAGATTTGGAATTTTTTCTTTGAAAGGCTAAATGAGACCACAAGATGTCAACTATTTGTTGAAATGATGCGAGGTATAAAGTATAGAAACATTATGAATAATCTTGGGTTGAGAACATCGAATGCTTCAAGTGAAAAGACTATTGTGAAGAATCTAATGGATTCTTATGAGAGTGTGGGTAATAACTCATGCTCAAAGGATAGCAATGTCACCCGACATGTCATCACATTGAATTTGGTAAGTAGTCAAACAAATATGTCTTGCATCTCATTAAAAAGATGAGTCAACAATTGAGAATTAATAGAAAAAGTTTATCAAGAGTCATTCAAAGGAAACAAAGCATTGAGGGAACCAATTCAAATGAATTATGGGAATTCTTAGGGAGACTTCCATGAAAAGATAAAAATGTTATCAAAGCATTGAGAACACTAATTGAAGAGTATTGGAAGAATAACTCAAGGCCATCTTTGAATCAAAGGGATGTGGTAAGAAGGAGAATTGGTAGTCGGAATCGTGAGCCACATCCAAAGCATTTTTTGGATACGGTTCAAACCCAATTTTTTCATAAATTTCAACAAGATTATCCTCAAATTAAAATTTATCAAATATATTTTGAAATGATTAAACCTTTTTATGTTAAGATAAATAACAAATGCACTACTTGTTAAAGACTACATATTGAATTATCTAAACACTATGATGTTATCATTCTATATGTTTAGATTTGCATACTAACAATGTTTTGTAGAATTCTGGCATACAAGCCACACCAACATCTTCAAGAGAGTTCTTATAAAAAAAAAATGTGAAATAGAGGATGACCAAATATTCTATAGGAAACTATGCTTGGATGGTTGATGTCAATGTTGCGGTGGCTTGCAATGTATGCCAATATTCAACATATGGAAAGCACACATGAGGTGGGATAGAAACTAGTAGAGTTTGAGAAGTATAAAACAATGGCATACATTACAAAAGATGGAAATCAATCAAAAAGGTGTGATTTGGTTATTCAGAAGATTCCATTGTATCAGTTTATGTACATGTTTCATGACAATATAGTGTATGAGTATGCAAGGCATACCATAGAGCCCAATGGTTGGACACACAATTCAAGCTATGCAAGGAAACCTTTCTAGTTGGAAGCATAGTTTTATTGGTTGACTTTGCAAAGAACTACACTCTACATCCACAACATGAGGTGTAGTCACAATGTTACAACTCCATATAGGTTTCAATATTTGTACAAATAACATCCATTCATGTAGCTAATAGTACAGAGGACCAAAAGAAGGTATTGAGGGAGTATCACTTTTATATTAGTGATGATCATACAAATTCTACATAGTTCATGCAAGGTTTCTTCCAAATGTTCTACAATGATTTGGCTCAGAGGGGCATAGCATATGATCGACATATAAGATGGTCAAATAACTGTGCAACATAGTTCAAGAACTCGTGCATGTTCTACTGGTTGTGCAAGATGCATGTCATTACAGGTGTTCAACATGTGTGGAACATTTGTGAGGTAGGGCATGGAAAGGGGGAGCATGATGGTGAATAAGCATGTGTGAAAAGAGCATTAGCACAAGAAGAGTTAAAGTATAAAGAAAACTCAAATTTGATAGATGCAAAATCAATTTTCGAGTGGTGTAATGCTTTGATAGGTCTAGGTAATTAAGGTATGTCTTCATTTCATATATTTTTTTGGTTGATGGATGATACTAACATTGCACCGTATGAGGATTGTTGTACACTAACAGGATTGAGTGAGCTACACTCTTTCCTTAGCTCAAATGCAGGTTCATGGAGTATCAATACACGAAAGATGGAATGCTATTGTTCTTCATTTACAATGCAAGCCTGGGATGATTGTGAGTCAAAGGAGTGGGTTGAGAAATGACCGTTAAGTTATCTTAGCCCACTTCTCACATATCACCCTCTGACAACATTGGAACTAACACAAATGGATTCATTGGCTGAATTTGACCACATATTAGATCTATTTTAACCAGGTACTATATGTACTTGCTTAGTTTTTGAAATTCCTATTGTTATCTTACTTTTTAGTGTATTTGTAATGTTGACTAATTTCAAGAGATTTGTTGCACATATCAATGTAGGGCATGTTTATGCAGTTATTCCAGATGAAGACAACGAAGAGGGAACAAACTATTACTTGTGTCATTGTGTTGAGGCCAAAAAGAAATTGGAGGCCCCATTTATAGATGGAGAAAACATTGAATACCCTATAGGCTAAATTTTTGTTACTAGAATGTGGCTTTGAAGGTACCCACATATAAGAGTGTTAAATATTGGTTGTTTTAGGAATTTCACATGCATTGTAAGATTCTTCATTACTTGAACCTTATCATGGAATCCAATGTTTTTTTGACCAAATATGGGGGTAGACCTCTGAACAAGACCTTGTGGAAGGTCTGTGAGTCTGACCATGAGGCAATACTTGACACAATAAAGAGTAGAGTAGACCCGGATGGTTCGTTGGATTAATTTGTAAGTATGCACATTGGTTCTTATTAATTTATACTTGTATGCACATTAATTTGTATGATAAAACTGCTATGATGCACATGCTATCATCTAATGTTTATATCATGTATGTAGGTGATTGATGAACTTATCATAATTACAAATGTAGCATGTGCTTTATGTTTAGAACTGTGGCAAAAGATACAGAGTTCAATGGTATTTTATTTTTTCCCAAAAATATGCAAAAATAATGATGTATGATATTCTCAATAGATTAGTAAACTAAGTGGAAGATTAAATTGTGCTTCTATTATAATAAGTTACAATTTTCCTAAAGGCTAGAAAGTAATATTTTGGTTACCTTCTATTCATGTTCTATTCATGAGAGGTTGTTGTGTGCAATAGGTATCTTGGAACTCCCAATGAAGATGTATGGCCAGAAGTGACTAAGTTGAGAGACTGGCATGCCTATCCTCAATGGAAGCATCAAGATTTAAGCCTTGATTTTCTTGAGTTGGAACCAAATGGTGTGGATTTGTTTTCTATAAGTGCCTTCCATCTATTTTCATTTCATTTCCATTTTGGATGCTCTTTCTTTTTCTTCTTTTACTTTTCCTATTTGTAAGTAACCTACTAAAAATTTATTGTTGTCCCCTTGTAGAAAATGTTGATTTATGATCCATCCAAGAGAATCTCATTCAAAAAAGCAATTCAACATCCTTATTTTGATGATCTTTGTCTGCCTCCTATAATGATTTCATAACTAGACTTCTATAGCCATAATTAAGAGATTGGACATCTGACCTGAATAGCTATTCAATCACTATGAAGGTGCATTTAACTTGTCAACCCAGGGATGTGAACTTGAAATGGGTCAACGCTGTATGTGCACTAGGGGCTTAAGTAGTCACATAATGCTACAACTAAGAAAGAGAATGCTAAAATCAAGTAACATAAATGAAACAAGTGCTAAACATCAACCAACAACGATGCTTGAACTAGAATACAAAGCAAGAATGAAAATCTACACAACAAACAAGGACTGCTTTGTTCACTTTGGCTGTAGGAATAGACACAAAATGGACTTCTAGTGGCTACAGGAACAGTCAATGTCATATTTTAAGCTAAGTACTAAATAGTAAGTAAATACTAGACTAATGCTAAACTAAGAGAATAGATTAATCACCAAGTGGGCCCCCTTGGATAAGTATCCTCTAAGATAATAGAAACTCAAATGCTCAACTCAAAGTCTTATTTTCATTCACTATAAATTGTGCATACAAAGAGTAATGTGTCTATATTACTAGAAATGAGAGTACAATGTAAGACCGTGCATCCCCAAAGAAGGAGCATCCAAGTATTATTTATACTACAACTAACAAGGCAGTCAACTCCACGACTGGGAGGATGCCATTTAGGGAAAGCAGGAGAAAGTGGAGCAGTGGTGGTTTCACGTGCATGGAATCTAGTCAAAAATGCAAGTCAAGCACGAACCCAACACAATAGTAATGCCCATGCATGCTCGATCATTAAGGTCCACTGCAAGGTGGTTACATTTAGTTGCATGAAAATTATCTACTATTGGCTACCTTTGACCTGGAACGGTTCCTCAACTAGACATTATGGTGCATGCCCAGTCAGAGGTGTCTTCCATAACTTGGCGTATTAAGTCTGCAATCCAAGGTTAGTACGCATAATAACTGAACATCAATAAACACTCCAAGAAACAATCATTAATTGCATGCAAAATCAACATAGATAACCCACATATTATGCCAAACATCATTAAAGCTTGTAGAGATAGAGTAATGTCAAATATCAATGGT
This sequence comes from Sequoia sempervirens, assembly GCA_007258455.2. Classification (NCBI taxonomy): domain Eukaryota; kingdom Viridiplantae; phylum Streptophyta; class Pinopsida; order Cupressales; family Cupressaceae; genus Sequoia; species Sequoia sempervirens. The sequence goes on from VDFB02281713.1 coordinate 121,367, forward strand.
TTGAGGGAAATATTATGCCAATACCATCATTTACGCATCAAAATTCATGACATCAACAAGCAAATAGACTATAGGTTCAAGAAAAAAAACTAGGTTCATCACTCCCCACAACCTAATGCTTTGTTGGTCCCCCAACAAAGGAAGAAGTGTTCTTTTTCTTGGTCAAAGATCTGAAATTTGCAACTGAGAGCTGTCCAACATCAGTGACTATAGTACAAGAGTCAGGATCCCAATAAAATCCTCCCATTCTATCAAATCTATGCCATCTCTGCCTTTTTGTGGCAATATCACTTCGGTAGAATTTGAAATTCAGAGCATGCCACATAAGCATGGGTGGCTTAAAAGTCAGGGAAAGCCAATGGAATCCCTAAGTTCTACCAATCTAAATATTCCTCTCAATTTTGTTTAATGTTTCAACATAATTGTGTATGGAATGAGGCTCAGCCTATTTCAGTTCATCAATTAAACTATTCCATCTCTGAGATAAGCATCTCCTCATGGTTTATTCCTTTGTTGTTATCTTTACCTCATACTCGATGTAGAATGCCTCAATCCAAGGCATAATTTTATTGCCATAATTTGGTCTGAGCAACATTCTATGCCATTCTTTGTAAATTTCCCTTGGGTTACTTGATTCAGCTCTAACGTGTAGAGGGACATTAGATTCCAATTGTTTATAAGCACCATGTTGTTGTCCCCAACTTATTTCATTTTGCACCTAGACATGAATGCTCTTAACTGAACATCCCCAACATACAATAGTGGATTCCATTCATTGTATTTTGTGACAACATAATTATGTAAATAAAATTCTCATAACAAATTCTTTTGTTCAGGTGAGGCAATCTTGTAAGCATTGAAAAATTCCATAGGAGTATCAATAGAAGGATTCAAACCTAAGGCAAGTCTTGACATCTTAAAAGAGAGATACTTCTCTTTTAGGAGTAGAGCATAAAGCCTTGGGGGTTCTCTACATTCCAGAATCTTTGGTGCTAAGGCTGCCATATCATCTACCCTTTTCTTTAGGGTGGCGATTTCTGCATTTTTCCCTTCAATTTTTTCATCCTTCTTTTGAATTTCCTCTGTTAACTTGCGTTTTTCCTTTCTCCATTCTTCTTCCCTTCTATGTATCTTTGTATAAAGATTTAAAATTACTACATGTACTGAGAAATCAAGAGGTTTATGGATGCCTACCAGTATTTTTATTGATGGTGGATCCTCATATGGCATTACTTGCATAAACTCATGTTGTCTAGTTATCTCCGGTTGTAAGGGTGTTGTTTCTTTCTCTTTTTGCTGTAGGGGCTCTTGTTCTTGTTGTGGCTGCAAGAACTCCTACTCCAATTCTTGTTGTTGCTACGAGACTTCATGTTGTAGGACCTTTTGCTCCTGCTGCAGGAGGTTCTGACTTTCCTCCAATTCCTCTGCAATGTTAGCAAGATCGGCCAGTGTTATGTTTGCTGCTCCCTTAAATATGCTTTCCTCTTTAGCTTTTTCATCATGCTCCAACTCCATTGGAGCTTCAGGGTCCTCATGTGGGGTCTCATCAGGTTTAGAGATTTCTTGCATAGATTCGGCTGGTCTTGATCTCCTAGGAGGTCCTTCACATCTTCCTTTGGCTGCATGAGGAATAGCATCAGCTTTCCTCTTTTTTCGAACTCAACACTTTTATTCCTACAGGCTGTGTTTTAGCCTTCCCTTTCCTAATTTCTTCCTCCCTTTTATGTGCCCTAGTTTTCATGAGGGTTTCAAGTGGAACTTCATCATCATCAAAATCTAAGGAAGAGCTTTCTTTTTTTGAGTGCTTCGTTCCAAAAGAACTAATTTCAATGGTTTCTTCTACTACGAGAGGATTTTTGCTAGGGCTAGCACCAAAGGTTGAAGCACTAGGAATGGATTCTACCATGCTCACCCTCCTGCTAGACCTACGAGACCAAGTTATAGCCCCAGGTGGAAAATGCTCAACATTGATAATCTCCCCATGGCGATAATCTTGATCAACCTTAATAAACTCTTCCCAACTCATTCTAGAAACATCACAAAGATATTTTTCAACTAGTAGCTTAATCAAGCAATGGTGGGAAACATAATTATCCCTACCTTTCTGGGTCTTACCCGCCATGATTGAGAGAATATTTTACAACACATTGGATATATTCATCCTCCTCTCATGCCTTATGTGGTTCAAAAGCTTGAAATGAAAATAATGCAAGTTTGACTGGCGAACCTCACAAGTGATGTATTTGATGACATACACAGCTATTTGCTCCCATGGCTCAGGAAAAGACATTCTTTTCATGCCCTGTTTGTCTATGCTCAACGAGGGGTTGTTCGGCTCTATAAATTCAGCCCTGGCTGACCTAGCATCTCTGGAAACAGGGTAATTTTCACCATCAACAGGTAACCCCATGACTTCTGCAATTCTCTCATTCATTGCTAGGACTTCTAACACTTTTAATATGGCTTTTCCTTCTAAAAATGTTTGGGAAAATTCAAGGGAAATTCCTTCATCGAAACCATCCTGCTTCAAAAAGTAATCTATCCATCCAAAGTTTTGAAATGCAGCTAGGCATTGTGCATCCTGTAGTAAGATATCATGCACTGTGGGTTCATTTCGAACAAACCCACCTCCCATTGTCTACAGTCAAAAAAATTATCTACAACTTCTTTTTAACTTGTCTACAATTCTCCTTCTAAAAATCAAATGCACTTCCCTACAATATAGTGCTAGCGTTGACTAAATTTCTTTTCTTTTGTTTTACCCTCTTGCTTGCAGTTTAGGACTATGGCAGGGAAATAATAGTAGGAAAAAGGGTGATTATGGTAGGAAAAACTGGTGGCTACAGTTATTTTCATTTCATTCATGCAATTAGCTCATTCTAAAATTCTAACACAACCTAGTATGGTTTGACACATGGACAATAAAATTTTGCATATTTTTCGTTTCCCTCCCCCCAACCTAAATTTAGACATGTGCCCACACATGTGAGATGGGAGTGGTGATTGATAAGTAATGATGGAATTTATGTGAATACCTATGCTAACATACAAAAATTAAATGAATGTTCTTAAAAGATGATTAAAGATAGCAATTGATGCGCACATACCTAAATGTGTGGAAGATTTACTGCAAAGATCATGGATAAAGTAATGCTCGCCTTGTTGTAAAATGGATTGAGTAATGAATGAGGATGGAGTGGAATGGAATGAGGTGGAATGAAGATGGAAGAGAGAGAGAGAGATGGTACAGATGGGTGGATGGGTGGAGAAATGGAGAAATGGACTTCCACATAAGTGAAAATATTTATTATGGAAAGTACGTACCTCAATTAGGCTGAAGGAGGGACACTAGGTCTGCTGCCTTAAGCTACAAGAAACTCTGAGTGTTGAGTGAACTACTACATGAATTCTTCTTTAGATGCCGGTTTATGATATAATCTAAGGCGATGACCATTGACAAGTAATTTAAACTTGATAGGATCAATGGTGGTAAGTTGAACAACTCCATTTGGAAAAACCTCAACAACTTCATACGGTTTGAGCCACCTTGTCTGTAATTTCCCTACATTATCCTGGTATCTTGAGTCATAGAGCAAGGCCCAATCTTCTAGTTTGAACTTCTTGATTTTAATGAATTTATCATGCCATTTAATCCTCTGATTTTGTATTACTTTAGTATGTTGCAAGGCTACTCTCCTCATCTCATCCAAAGCATTTAGTTGCATGATCCTTTCTTCCTATGCTTCAGAAATGTCCATCCCTAGGTCTATTGCATTCCACAGAGTTTTGTGTTCAAATTCAATTCGCATCATAGTTGTCTTCCAATATAGCAATTCAAATGAGGTGAAGCTTGTAGTTGTTTTCCATGTTGTCCTATAAGCCCAAATAGCTTTAGGTAATCTGTTTGCCAATATTTCCTATGAATGGCTACTATTTTGGTTAAAATGGCTTCAATTTCTTGGTTTGTCACCTCAACTTGGCCATTAGCTTGGGGGTGATAAGGAGTAGATTTTCTATGCTTGATATTATACTCATTTACTAAGGCTGCAATAAGAGTTGATGTGAATTGTGGCCCTTGATCAGTTACTATTTCTCTTGGGACTCCATATCTTGTGAAAATATCTTCATAAAGAAACTATACCACTTTGTTATCTTTTGCATGCTTCATGACTTTGACTTCTACCCATTTTGTTACATAATCAACACATACCAATATGTAAGACTTACCATTTGATGGAGGGTCAATTGGTCCCACAAAATCTAATCCCCACTTGTCAAAAGGAGTGATTACTATCTGGGGGACAATGGAATTGCATCATATCTAGTTGGTATGCCCATCCTTTGACATCTATTACATTTTCTGGTATACCTCCCTACATCTCTATGGAGTGTTGTCCAGTGGTATCCTATGTTCAAGATCTTCATTGCTATCCTTTTAGCTACAAAATGTCCTCCACATGGCTCATTATGAAATGCATACAAAATATCATAAGTCTCATCTTCTCTTACACATCTTCTCATGACATGATCAGGTCCATTATAAAACAAACATCCAACAATTCAAGAGAAATGGAAAGATCTTTCAACAAGTGTTCTTTTCTCTTTTGTGGAGAAATGAGAAGGAACTCTACCCATAACCAAGTAATTGGCTATGTTAGCATACCAAGGTGTTTGTACACTAAGGGAGAATAGATGTTCATTAGGAAAAGAATCATCTATGGGCTGGTTGTCTTCTGATGTAGTCAACCTTGAAAGAAAATGTGCAACATTAGCTCTCCCTGGCTTGTCTACAATGGTTATGTCAAACTCCTATATTAACAATAACCATCTTTCCATCCTTCCTATGATCAATGGTTTATTCATGAGATACTTAATGACTACATGATTGGTATGCACAAATATCTGGTAGCCTGTTATATAATGTCTAAATTTGTTTAATGTAAACTACTACCTGCATTTCTTTCTTTGTCACAGTATAATTGAATTCAGCTCCTTGCAATTTTTTGCTGACAAAGTAAATAGCATTTTCAATAGTGCCTTCCTTTTGTCCTAATACTACTCCTATGGAATATTCTAATGCATCAGTGTGAATGTGGAAGGGAATCTCCCAATTAGGTCCCTTAAGTATAGGAGCATATGTTAAGGTTGTCTTTAAAGTAGAAAATTCCTGGTCACAAGCTTCGGTCCACTTAAATTCAGCATCCTTAGTGAGAAGAGTGTATAATGGTATTGCTACCTTGTTGAAATATTTAATAAACTACCTATAGTATCCTGCATGGCCCAAGAAACTCCTAACATCCTTTCATTTTGTGGGCATAGGAAAATTTGTGATTACTTCTATTTTTGCAGGGTCTACTTGGATTCCTTTGTGGGAAATGTAGCAATCAAGAACTACACCTTCTTGCATCATCATAAAACAATTCTCACTATTCAAAGACAAGTTTTTGATCTTCAGATATTTTTATGAAATTCTTGATATTTTCCAATATTTGATCAAAATCAACACCATAAGTGGTGAAATCATCCACATAAATCTTCATACAATCATGAGAGATGTTTGAAAATATACCAATGACTTCCCTTTGAAATGTTGCAGGTGCATTGCACAAACCAAATGGGAGCATCGAATAAGCATAGGTCCCCCATGGATAGGTAAATTTGGTCTTCTCCTGGTCTTCTAGTGTAATTTGGATCTGATTATAGCCATTGAATCCATCTAGAAAAGAGAAGTATTGTTTCCCTACAAGTTTATCCAAAACTTGATCAATGAATGGTAGAGGAAAGTGATCCTTCTTAGTGGCAACATTAAGTTCTCTATAATTGACACAAACTCATTATTTCCCTCCTTTCTTGGGCACAATCACCAATGGGGACACCCACTGACTATCTAAATGGGATAGATAAATCCTGCATCTAGCAATTTTTGTAGCTCTCCTTTTACAATTTCTCTTAGTGCAAGGTTAATCCTTCTTTGTGGTTGTCTTACTGGAGTGCAATCATTTCTTATATAGATTCTGTGGGTGAAAATTTTAGTTCCAATCCCTTCATGTCATGATAATCCCATGCAAATGCATGTTGATGGGTTCTTAATAGATCTATCAACAATAATTGTTGTGTTGCACTCAATTTACTATTAACATTCAAGTACCTTCCTTCTGACACCTGTACTTGTGTAGTCAATTCTACCATGTTGTTTCATGGACACATGGTACCTTTCACTCATACCGTAGAAATGTATGGAATATACCAGTTGTTGTAGGAAATCCATTTGCAGAAACAATGGTTGTAGGAAGAACAACTACAGGAATAATGTCTGGAGGAATAGTGGCTACAGGAAGAATAGGTAGAAGGGTGCTGGCTGAAGTAGAAAATGGTGTATCACCTTCTATATAATTTTTCTGAAGGATGTTAACGAACGCCTCATCATCATCTTGAAGCTGCATGAAAGAACTTATGCCTAACATCATAAGTTGTGCCATAGAATTAACTTCCTTGGCTTCTTCACCAATTTGCGACCATACAAAATCTTCTTCATCGTGAGATGGCTGAGCAGGTGGATAAAGAAAAAAAAAATTAGTGCTCCTTCCACTCAAAATGTTCATGTCACCTGACCGACATCCAATGTAGACATCTGCAGTGGATAACCAAGGTCTTCCAAGGATAATGGGATATCCACCTAGTGTGGCCTTAGGAGAGAGAATCATAAAATCTGCTAGATATTACCAGGAATCTAGCACTACCACAAGATCCTCTACTACACCATCAGGCTTAACAGTAGAGCTATCTGCAAGCTGCAAGATAGTAGGAGTAGATCTCATGCTTGTAATATTTAGCTACTATAGGATGTCTTTGGTCATTACATTGATTTTTTCTCCTAGATCACTTAGAGCATTCTTCACTTGTATCCCATTTATGACAACTGCTGCCACATGACTACCTAGGTCATTATACTTGGGAATAGTTACTTTTCCCAGCATGATATCAGCTAGCTGGCCGACCACATGGACTGTAGTTGGGTCTTTCTTTCTCCTTCCTGGCTTCTTAAGACAAACTTCCTTGATGTCTTTGTCATAGATTGGGACATCTTTTATGGCTTGAAATAGAGGTATTTGAACACATCTATGCTTCAGTTCATCCAGGATATCAAAAGTGGTTTCCTTCTTTTCTTCCTTCTTCTTGGTAACTTCCAATCTCTGAGGAAATGGTGGTTTTTGCTCAATCTGTTTGGCTTGGACTGGTTCAATATTTTTAGGTGGATTTGGCTGAATATGATCATTTATAGGCTCCTGCTCCTCTTCCACATGGAGATCAGTAATGATATGCTTGGAAGGGGTAGGTAACTTGGTTCCTAAACATACATGGATATCACTTACATTCACAGCATATTCAGGAAATTGGTTTGAATTAGCAGAGTATATAGGCTATTGTTGTGGCTTATTATTAGGATTGGGTGTGGGCTAGGCTAGTAGTTGCATTGGTTTAGGTGCATTAGTACTTGGATTAGCAGGTGAAGGAATTATGGCAAGTTTTTGAGGCTAAGAAGGTGGTTTCATGTAGGTGGTATTCTGGGTAGGCCATTGTTTCCCTCCTCTCCATTGACTTATTTGTTGCCAATTTCCTAGAGGTGGTTGCCAGTGTCCCTGAAATTGATGTGAATTCCCCTGAGGTTGTTGCCACTAAGGTGGAGGATTCTAGTGGCTAGGCCAAGTATTTGGAGGGTTGCTCCAAGGCTATGGTGTATATCCTCCATAACTAGGTGGATATGTGGGGGTTTCCATTGGTTACTAGATAAATAAGAGTTAAAATATAGTTCAACATAATATAGTGGATCTAGTGGAATACCTTGTTTGGGAGCCCAAGGCTTCCTTTGTGCAAAAAAGTAGACTTGGTCCTCTTCGATCAAATTTGGTTTGAGCTCAAGTGGAATCTGCTTACTATCCATATTAGCAACCATCTTACATCTACAATCCCTCTTCTTCTGTCTATAATGAAGACAATACTCTGTCAACATCATTTTTTCCTCCTCTTGCTTCTTTTTAGCCTGAAGTGTATCCAATTGACTGGCTAGATTGTTGATAATATCTTGCTTGAAATATACTAGCAAATGAGTGATCTCCATTCTTGAAACTCCTCCAGTAGTTGATTTTCCCATGGATGATTGATAAGCTCCGCCTTTCTTTGAAGCTACCCTAGAATAATTCTGACATATCTTCTTGATATCTTCCCAAGGAACTTGAGAGATATCTCCTCTTGCCATGAGATCGAAAGCATCAATACAACCTTCATTAATTCCTCTCAGAAAGAGTAACTTTTGTGAATCACCATTGAGTGCATGGTGTGGAGATTTTTGTAGGAAAAACAAAAATCTTGCAATATAGTCTTCCAAGCTTTCATCCTCTTTGTACTACATCCTGAAGATGTCTTCTCCTCTCATGCCACTACCTCTACAATATTCCTTGTACTTTTCAAGGAATTTTGTCTTCATTTCTTCCCAAGTTTGGATAGTATCTCTGCCTAGGCTCATGTGAACCATCTTAATGTAACTTCTTTCAAAGTGGTAGGAAACAACTTAAGCCTATGGGCATCAGTAGTATAATCATAACTTTTGCAAAGCATATCAAATTCAAATAAGAAGGTATCAGGATCATTTATCAAAATTCCATAAAACTTGGGTAATGTTGAAGTAGGGATATTCTTGATATTGTCAACTTCATTTTGATGGGTGATAGGGAAAGGAAAAGTTGGTTGGTTCTGTCTATTCCCATTTGCATCTCCCATGCCTAATTGGTGTGGCTTAAAAAAAAGGGGTTCTCAAGCTGATTTTGATCTTTAGAGGAGACTTCAGAGCTAGTCAAATCAGGGTATGCATCTACAAAAGGGTGTGCATCTTCTTCTTCTTCTGATAAGTTCTAGTACTCGACTAACTAGAATGGGTGAGGATTTTTAGGAAGAAATCTCCCATAAGCATCTCTCCTCCTTCCTCTATGCATGCAGTATCACTTGCTATCAGTCAACTCACACAAAGAATTGATAAATAATCAAAGGGGGGGTCATTACTTCCTATGCAAGATTATGTTAAGAAAAATTGCTAAAGATGCTACAAGAAAACTACCAATGACTCCAAAAAATTCTTATCTTGACACCATCCCCAGCAACAACGCCAAAAATGTCCACCTCCTATAATGATTTCATAGCTGGACTTCTACAGTCACAATTTAGAGATTGTACATCTGTCCTGAATAGTTATTCAATCACTACAAAGGTGCATTTAACTTGTCAACCCAGGGATGTGAACTTGAAATGGGTCGGCACTGTATGTGCACTAGGGGCTTAAGGAGTCACTGCATGCTATGACTAAGAAAGGAAATGTTGAAAGCAAGTAACAAAAATGAAACAAGCGCTAACATCAACCAACAACTATGCCTAAACTGAAATACAAAGCAGGAATGAAAATATGCATAACAAACAAGGACTACTTTGTTCACTTTGGCTGCAGGAATAGACACAAAATGGACTTCTAGTGGTTGTAGGAATAGTCAATGTCATATTTTAAGCTAAGTACTAAACAGCAAGTAAATACTAGAATAATGTTAAACTAAGAGAACAGATTACTCACCAAGTGGGCCCCTTGGATAAGTATCCTCTAAGCTAACAAAAACTCAAATGCTCAACTCAAAATATTATTTTCATTCACTATAAATTGTGAATATAAAGAGTAATGTGTTTGTATTATTGGAAATGAGAGTGCAATGTAAGATCGTGCATCCCCAAAGAAGGAGCATCCAAGTATTATTTATACTACAACTAACAAGGTAGTCAACTCCATGACTGGGAGGATGCCATTTAGGGAAAGCAGGAGAAAGTGGAGCAGCGATGGTTATGCAAGCAAGGAATCTGGTCAGACATGTAAGTCAAGTGTAGACCCAACACAACAGTAACACCCATGCATGCTCGATCATTAAGGTCCACTGCAAGGCAGTTACATTCAGTTGCATGAAGATTCTCTGCTACCGGTTGCCTTTGACCTAGAATGGCTCCTCAACTGGACATTACAGTGCATGCCTAGTCAGAGGTGTCTTCCATAACTTGGCGTATTAAGTCTATAGTCCAAGGTTAGTACACATAATAACTACACATCAATAACCACTCCAAGAAACAATCATTAATTTCATGCAAAATCACATAGACAACCCACATATTATGCCAAACATCATTAAAGCTTGCAAAGACAGGGTAATGTCAAATATCAATGGTTTGAGGAAAAAATTATGCCAATACCATCATTTAAGCATCAAAATATATGACATCAACAAGCAAATAGACTATAGATTCAAGACCAAAAACTAGGCTCATCAATCTTGACAAATATCAATTATGATTTTAAGCCATTATAAAAGTGTGTGTGAAGCTTAGCAAGGGAATTTCAAGTTATTCATTTGAATTTAACCCTATCATGAGAACCTATTATGTAGAAATTATAAGAGAATCTCTAATTTCAAGTTATTCTATTCATGAGAGGTGTCATGTGGAATAGGTATCTTGGAACTCCCAATGAAGATATATGACTAGGAGTGACAAAGTTGAGAGACGGGCACACCTATCCTCAATGGAAGCATCAAGATTTATGCCTTGTTCCCAACTTGGAACCAAATGGTGTGGATTTCTTATCTATAATTTCCTTCCATCTATTTTCATTTCATTTCCATTTTGGATGCTCTTTCTTTTTCTTCTTTTACTTTGCCTATTTGTAAGTAAACCACTAAAAATTGATTAGTGTCTCCTTGCATAAAATGATGATTTATGAGCCATCCAAGAGAATCTCAGCCAAAAAAGAAATGCAACATCCTTATTTTGATGATATTGACAAATATGAATTCTGATTTGAAGCCATTATAAAAGAGTGTGTGAAGTTTAGCGAGGGAATCTCAAGTTGTTCATTTGAAG